>SRMA01024852.1:0-163909 GCA_007224835.1 Danionella cerebrum | reverse complement strand
CCTGGAACGGATTGCTTTTTGCATTTATGAAACGTTAGGATTGCCAGGAGGGAGAGGGGCTTTATTGTGCACCCATCCTAGAACACGTGGTAATAGGGGGTGCTAGTGAGTTATAGCTAGACTCAAACACATGCGAGAGGTTTTTGCTGAAGATAACATCCGGAAACGGCTGGTTCATTGTTTGTAACTCTCATACAATCCATTTGAATTACAGGACCGCGGGCATTGCTTGACTGTGAAAATATGATTGTTCAGGCATTCATGTAAAAAAAGGTGTGATGTTTGCTACTTTTATTTATGTTGATTTGCAGTTGGGTTGTGTACTAATGCATCTCGTACTTGGTTGTGCTCAGAACCAATGACCATCACAGCAAACAAGCTTCAAATTCCAGCACCGACTAACCATGTAAATAGCAGTAAAGTCATTGAGGAGGAAAGAACAGGCAATTTAAGCTGCATGGGTCACAAAGCTTGCTGCTTGTGACAGCACAGGGCACTGCTCTCAAATCCTATTCCATTTACGAACCATTTGAGGGAATAAATGAACCAATCAAACAATTAATGACTATAAGTACATACAAGGAGCAACTAAATTCATTTTCATCCAAGACCAAAATAACACACCGGCATTCCCAGAAACTGTTCGCAAATGTGTCACACAAATAAATCAATACAAATAAATTGTCATTTTGGACTGTTCAAGTAAATCAGGCATTAGCAGGACTCATGGATACAATCAAGTGATTCCAAATTTAACCAAATAATAAAAGATCAGAACGACTGATAAGATCTCTGCTTGGTCTTTCCTTATCTACTCTTTGTCTCTTGGCATTGTTTGCCTGCTGGAATAAAGAACAGCAGAGACAGGGGGGTGAACGCATTCTTTCATGACACGTACACACACACCCACACACTCTCTTCTACATTATCTTTATGCGTATTGATTTATTTATGTGGACTTTTTCACCATTTTAAACTTGACCTGGACTGGAGTGCTAGGAAAACTTGAGCTTTTCGAGAAACCTAGTTACATTATTTTAGAGCTACAATAGACTAAACAAATACAGGAAAGAGCAGAGAATGTTTTATGAAGTTGCATAGTTCAGATGACTTACATAATGTACAATGTCAACTGTACGTGTGTAATGTTTCTTACAAATCTTAAATCGCAGACAAAGAGAAACTAGGTGCAGCACGCAGTTCTGCTGCTTCATGCTAGGGGGCAATGGAGATCCCAGAGATTGCATGACATTGGCTAAATAATAATAGAATTAGCAAGCTACAGTAAATAGTTAGCTAGTCACATGTAGCCGTCTAGTTATTCTTCCGCATTGTTACATTTTCAAAATGGAGGATTACGTATCTAAATTCAACACACTTTCCACATTTAACTTTTACTCAAAGCAGCAGATTATTTTTAAAGGAAAACCAACAGCCATTGCTACAGGCAAAGGTTTAATTAATGTTTCTGTGCTTTTTTTTCGTTTGCTAGAGTTTGTATATGTGAATTCGTTTTTTTTTTTTGTTAATTTGTAATGATAACACGTTGTCAATCAAATGGTGAATAAGCAACTGTTTGCAAATCTGAGTGACTGTCAGTGCACTGTTGAGGACATAATATCAAGGTGTGTATTGCACAGTGAGCATTAAATTGCTACGAATTATTAATTAATCGGTGCATCTTTTCAATGCTGTGTTTGATGCTTTTATAGTAGTAACATGTTGAATAAACAAATTAAAAATAACGACCATTTCATTTTGTTGATAGTCAAAAATCTGACTAATCAAAACAGCCTCAAACACCACCAATACAACTGTGATCTTGCTTGATCTTGATTAAACACATTAAGAGTATTTGCTGTTTTCATATGTGCTAGAGACCTGCTTCTCAATATCACCAAATCAGTCAGAACTCACATATGTAATATTTCCAAAGTGACGAGCTGTCACCATAGATAGATCTGAGCAAAGGAACAGAACAATCCATTCTTCTTTTTAACGGGAAAATAAGAAGTATAAATGCACTTTCACCTTCAGATTACAAGAATGGATAACACTTACAATCAGAATGTAATATTGCTCAGATTCGAGATGATTTCTAGTCAGTTTTCATTCTGAATAAGCCAGAAATCGGTGAGCCTTCATTCAGCGGTCTTAACAAAAATTATCAGTTCAACAATCCAGACGCATATTATTACCTTGGAACCAGATTGAAAGCTTTTTTCCATGAAGAAAAAATAATTATGTTTTAGTAAACATTTCATTTCTCTGTGGACCTCAACACCAAAACCTTCATGGGTCATTGAATCCCAAAAACAGCTGGTGCGCCAAACCAAAATGTGCAGCTGATTATTGTTTTTAAATGATTTTACATGCAAAGTTTATTCCCAAAATAATGAGTCATTACAGACCAATTATGAAGTTTCTCGGTGTTCGGGATCACATATTCAAAACGAAAACATTGACATTGAAGATGTGGCAAAGCAGTTTCCTGCATCAATCTCAGTAAACCATTGTTGACCTCATTCAATTTAAGCTTAAGATCAAAATGTCTAACAAAACAGATGTTTAAATATATTTTTATAATATTACAATAGTTTGAGATGCACCTGTAAATTAACCCTTGTAAATAAGACCCACCATGTTTTATTTTGCACGCTCAGGAAAGCGCTGATTAGCATCAATTCTTTTCTTTAAAAGCCATTTGTTTTTTTTCCTCACACTTTAAATGTACTGCATTTTTGTTTCGTCGGAATGGTTCAAAGATGTTTGTGCAGCTAAGCCTCCAATGGGTTCACATGGCCTGTGGGCAGGTAATGCACAGTGGAAGACACAAGGTTGTGCACTGAACAGTCATTTAGTGCATTCTCACACATCAAGAACACATCAAGTTGCTCTAATAAATTACCTATAAAATAAATTACCAAAGTTTTTAGTAAAACCCCAACTTCTTCTTGTAACAAACCTTTTTTCATTACATTACATAATAATTCCAACAAAAATCAAAACTGTACTGAGAAAATAACGTATAAATTTCCCAAATAAGCAAAGACAATGTTAACCTTAAACACTGTTTCAAGCATGTTTGACCCATTGTGTTTTTTTGTGCCAGATCTTTGACAAACACAAGCCATATCACAGGTCTTGTACTTCTAAGGGTTATCTATTCTTTTCACCACCAAATGCCACTGATTTTAGCTATTGAACATTTTCTTACAATTTAATTTGAATTACCTAGCAAATTGTCCTACCTGGTTGGCATCTTTCCTACCTAATTCAACAACTTAATTATACCAACTACACAGTAGAATCATGGGCTGGGATGTTTGTCATGGGAGTGTTAAAATCTCTTTCTCTTCATTCTCTTATGGACCCTACGGCTCGCGGACGGTGTGACGGCACCTGTCGGACAAGCTCAGTGTCTCCCTTGAGCGAGCATGGATGACAAAACACCACAGGTGGTGTCACACTCCACATCAGGCAAGTTTGCTCCAAAGACGGCGAGACATGAGCTGACAGATCCGTGCCAGCGTCTCAAAAACACACATGTATTCACACAACCACAGTAAAGGGAGGTGGAGATTGGAGGATTGCACGCACACATACTCACACGCGCACATACTGCACTGCTGGGGCCCTCACCCTGTCACATGTCAGGCTTGAGCCCGAGTCATCGAACACTCTCCCTCACTCACACACACGCAGACAGACTCCAGCAGTCTTCATGCTGACAGGACTGTCAGTTCTACTTCTCATCTAGCCATGTGTCAGTCTGTCCTATTCAAGCAAACACGTCCTCCAAATGCATTGGCGTGTGTGTTCTTCTGAGAAGGGGAATACTCTTTCCCTTCACACTTTCTCCTACTGTATAAAGGCATATGAACGAGTACTTTTAGAGAGGTCTGGTTACCACATGTTCGAAAACCTAATTAAGTGGCAGCATAATGAGCAGAAGAGAATCCCACTTCGGAATGTTTGCCCAATCTCAAAACTTCCAAGAACCAAACCTGTATCAGCCCTTCAAAGAGATGACTCATATGAGAGATGTTGGGCATAAGCCAGAGCTTTGACAGTGAAGTACAATCTTTCAAACAACAAAAGCCCACAAACAACAATCCAGAAAAGTTAAATGTAATTGACTACCCATCAATCAAATTTGTAGCTCTTGTGTGTCTTAAAACAGCAAAACTGGTCCCACTAGCCATGTTTCCATCCAAACATGCTAGTTAAAGATGCTATATGCTGTATGCTTTCCTGTGGCTCAGTTGGTAGAGCATTAACAAAACAAGGGTCCTGGGTTCAAATCCCAGGGAATGCAAGTACTGACAAAAAAATCTGATTATTAATTCAAATGTAAGTCACTTTGGATAAAAATGCTTCGATGTAAATGTATGTGCAAAACTGGAATATCGCATAAAATATTTGCAATTAAGGGAGGCACGGTGTCGCAGTGGGTAGTACCAGTGGCCTTCCAGTTAGAGGGTGATCAGTTCAAGGCTCACCTTCCTCGAAGGCGTTCGCATGTTCTCCCTGTGCTTGCGTGGGTTTCCTCACCCACAATCCCAAAAACATGCATCAGGTTACTTTAATAATCTAAATTCCCATTAGATGTGAATCTCGCCTGATGTGCGCTGGCACCAGCAACCTCCGCAGGAAAATGAATGAATGAATAAATATTTGCAAATAAAGCACTGTTTTCATCTAATGAGTCCAACAGAACAAAAAAAAGTCACTTCCTAATAAACTGGAGACAAATTTCGAAAAGTTGCTGGCTTTTTTTGGTTTATAATAACTTACTCACGTGTGAAACAACAGTGTCTTACCTTTGACTTATTTCTGAACTTTGTAAACATAACTAACCTTTATTATGACACATTATTGGTCATTTACACATGATGTTTTGCTTGATTTAAAGCATTTTTTTGTAATAATCAAAGTTTCAGCACCTTCTACCATTGTTTGTCAATGGGAGAGTGGAGTGCCAGGACCTGGCAGCGACTTAATCAGATTGTATTGGGATTTATTCTGTAAATGAATTTCTCTATGTATATTTTTTCTTATCTGATTGTAGGCTTAATTTTTTTAATCCACATTTTCAGAATGTATGCGCACCTTGGTGTTTCCATGCACATAAAAATAGGAGGATGGAAACACAGCTAATGGTTGGCCCAATATAAACACAGCTTAGTGTTTAGTGCAATACACTGACTGGGTGCTAATTCAACTCTCATCGTTTTACATTTAACACCGGGGCAGTGTTTATATTGATTAACTTTTGAAAATATTGCCTTTTCTATACTGACATTTTATCCAAGGTGTTCACCTGCTTTTTATTTTGACTGGTTACCCCCAGACTCCTGGACTTATAAGAGAGTTTAAAGATGAATGAAGCTATACTTCAAAGCAATGAGATTTTGTTGAAGTGCCAGCTGACTTATTACTTTATCAAAGAACCTTAAGTCTGTTGAACTCTCACTGCCATGATATAAATAAGCTTTTAAAGCAAGTATTAAGAAAAATGTTTTTGGAGAACAATAAAGACTCACACGACTTAATTGCTAAAATGTAGTACACACCAAAAGCATACTCTTCAATCGCCAGTTCAGTCGGTTTTTTCAAACTGCACAGTCAGTTATTCAGAACACAGGAGAAAAAAAAAAATCTAGCCTCCACAATAAGTGCATCAGTGCATTCAACAACGATTTTCTCTCTCTTCAATTGAAGCAGCCTGGGGCTTCAGTGAGTAGCTCATATAGCGCTACGCTATACTGAATAACACACAAGTGCTCATGAGGTAAGTGCTGACAGTAGAGTATGTGGAAGTCAAGCATGCCTTCTACTCATTTCTAATATCCATTGTGCGTGTGCACTGCTACATACTGGGCTAAAAAGAGCTGCATATTGTGAGGGTCAGGAGTAAAGTGTTTCTTCATTTCACCTCATCAGCTCGGCAGAGAGTACCGCACATGGGGCCTTTGAAAACACAACACAAATACATCTGATCCTAATAAACCTATTGCATAAAAGCCCTGCACAACTATCTTGAATCAAACACTCTCTTGAACGACTAAGTCTTGTTCCAAAAATAAACAACTAATCTAATATTGAATTGAACAATACATAAAAAATGCATTTATTGTGAGTCTAAATTAAAAACTTGATCTAAAGCAGTGTGTGACTTCCATTCCATGGATTCGCTTTTCTATTTTCCTTCAGTTTCAAAATGCATTCCATAACAGAATATAGATTTTGAAGTGGGCTTTGCAATGGTATAGTGCTATTATAAGACCGATTATAATATAAAGACTGGAGACAGCATAGGGAATAGCTGAGGATCAATGCACCATTTCCCAGTAACTAGAGGAGTATATTTACCCATTAAATCATAGAGGATCATTACAGCACATGAAGAAGCTCTGGCATTATTTATGTTTCTTCTTGCTTAATTAGCGCCATCTCTGATTTATATGCTAGTCAGGCATACAAAAAGATTAAATGCAAAAACAAGAAAAAAAAACATGAAAATAAAGACTTATATTTATAAAATCAACTGTTTGTTGTTCACCAACACAACATTGAAGTGTTCCTCTCTACACAAAGAAGAACGCATGTATGCATGGTATGTTCTGTTGCAAAAAATAACCACAAACTAGCAAACATTTAAGAAAATCTGACCAATTTCATTTTTTTTTGACACCCAGTGGGTTTCAACTGCACTCACTAATTATAAGTCTTGTGGTAAAAGCCTGCCTTGACCAAACCCAGCCGAGACCAGAGAGTACTGAGACCAAGACGAGACCAAAAACAATGAGTTTTTCTATGATTTTGTTTATCAAACAACAATTCCTCAATTAAGTATTTATGAATAATGTTAACAGTTCTCACCTATGACCATTTTACTTTGTATGTGCCAGGAAAATGTCCATATTAAAATATTTTAAAATTATTTATTAGTATGGCTGGGTTCGTTTCACCCTAAAGTTAAACAGGGTTGATGAGGTTAGGTGATGTTAGTTCAAGAAAATTATTATATAAAACCTGTACAAATTACCTTGCGTGCTTACTGCAGACATGCCAGTGTTTCCATTATAATCCATTTACATTGCACGGCATTGTCAGATTTGAACATTTTCACCACCTTGTTTGAGAATTATCAGTTAAATCTATTGAATGGTTTTCATTCCTCTTGTGGTGCTTTTCTCCAGATTCCTGGCGAAAGTCTCAAATAATGTAGTTTGCCAAAATTTGCACAGAGCTGAATGTTTCTTCTTCATGAAACTTGTATAAATATATCCTTTGTGCTCCGTGAAGTCAAAATTAATAACAGGCGATTTCGATTTGTAAATTGTTTTCTCACTTTCAAGCATTTGACATTACAGAGCGCTCACGTTGTCTGAAAAAATAAAGAATAATAATGCTGCTGCTTGTTTTGAGAAAATATGCTGCTGATTGGGTTTATTTGAAGAGAGGTGCGAAGAAATAGCCAATATTATTGTTTTAGTTGATGGATTTAGTTTCTGTTCTTGGATTTAAAAAAACACCAGGACATCTGTGCAACCCGAGACCGAGTTATTTGACAGAAACCAGAGACAACCGAGATCATAGAGAGCCGGGGCCATGACAAGACCAAGACCTGTCTCAAGCACTACAACTCAACCAACTATAATAAGTATGAAAACACGGCCACAATGGATCTACAAATGTTTGGATATTCCAATAATAAAATTGATTAAATACAGTATTTAACTAAGAAAAATAAGCATGTTTAAAATCCCTCCCCTTCAGCCCGTCAATAAAGATAAGCAAGAGTACTGCCTCACTACTCCTTTACCTAAACCTCAATTTACCTAGAATAGTTTAAAGGGGTCATATTATGCTATTTTTGTTCTCCACAAACACACCATTTACCACCATTCCTCCCACAGTCATGCTTTTGCCACGTCCCCTGCTGACCAACTACTGATAAATTAATTTAACTGGTAATAAATTCATAAATAAAAGAAGAATTCCAGCACAGACAGCGCACTTCTAGCTCAGACAATGCACCTGGCCTACGTACAGAAAATCTGACTGGTTAGTCGGCGGGGCAAAAGAGAAGGGTTACGATTAGAATTTAAGTTATTGACATTTTTCGTGTATTCCTAGATCTCCATGTGACACAGTCAACTAGAAAAACAAAAAATGAAAATCAGTTAGCATCCACAAGAGCACTACTTCTATTGAATTCTTTTATATGACACTCTGGGGTCATAACGACTTCAATGTGGTGAGGGTCAGCGGGAACAATAGTCTCTTTTGCCCTTTCATCCTGCGCAGAGTAATAGTTGTGATTTATGTTGGAAAAGATCCTAGAAAAGCATTAAACACATTTATTGACCATGAACAATAAGGGAGAAGCTTGTTTCCAGAACATTCCATGTTATGAGTCCATGATTTCACGACAATCAACCTTTAAGAGGTACTCAGTGTCAGCAATTCCCAGTCCCAGAGTGAGATTTTATAATGGAGCTTCAGGGAGAGGTACATTACATCATAACTGTAGCAGTAAAACCCAGTGATGGAATGGGTTTAGAGATTGAAAAATGCCCAAGGTGCTCTCGACTTCCAGACTTTACATCACACATAAACGGTGTTTGATGTGTTTGAAGTGTGTGCACATTTCTGCAAAGTGATTTATGTGGATTATTGAACCTGATCCAGCAAAAAAACTCTTCCCCCAACAAACTGTGTAAGTTTTGTGTGTATGGTACTTCATGTGGACTGAAACCAGATAGCAGCTTCACCTTTATCTCCAGTGGCAGGTAGTTTAATTGCCATTAGTTTTCCTGTTATCAGCATTAAGAGCAAGATATCCGAAGAAGCGCAGTTGGAGCTTGGCATGATGCTGAAACAGGGCCTGATCAGCATTTATTCTGGATGTGACTCGGTCAGTGGTTTGGGACATGCAGATCTCCATTTTACAGTTGCCCGCAGGCATAGAATCAGAAGCTTTTACGGGCCAGCAAACCGCAAGCAGGTCAGGTGTCCCTAAAGAAACTGCAGGTGTGCATTCTGGAGTTGGATTTAATTTATTTGTTATACACTTCTAGTCAAATGTTTCACAATTATTTAGTTTAATTTCAACAGCTCGTTGAATCTATGAATACATTAAAAAAGTGGCTTTGTTTACTGCCAATGGTATCTGCCATTATTATGTGTTTTTTTGTTTTTTGTTTTTTTGTGGGGAATAGGGTTGGTGCACCATCCCCCTGATGAAACTTCTCATAATCTTAAAAGCAGACACTTTTTTTTTCTCCTACAGCTCTGGATACAGAAATATCCCATCATCGGATGCTGTGTGGTAAAGAGCCAATAGATGTGTAAATACTCTGTCGGGATTTGCTGACCGGTTGCCAATCTCCCAGGCACTCACTTGCAGTGTCTTCTAAAGACTGGCATACGCTATGCAATTCTTGGAGGTCGGCCTGATTTTCGGCTAATCGATGTGTTGTGCAGTAGCCATGATGTCACGAGAAGTGATTAACTCCTCACAATGAGCTTCCGATCAGCAATCATAGGGTCGTAAGAAAATCCAACCAGTTTGAAAATATTGTAGCCTGTCGTGGTAGCCTGTCGTGAGTTTCACACACTTTTGAAGCAGTGCTATAAGCAGATTTCTCTCATCCTCTCAAACGGAGCATGTGCAAACAGAAGATGAAGTGAAACTTCGAGCAACTTCAACACGGAGCACAGGTAACCGAGTCTCGAAATCTCTTCCCATCATCCATCAATATATGCAGAAATCACCATAAACACAACAGCAATACAGGTATTGGGTGCCATTATTAATTTTAGACAATTTAACAAAAATACACTTTAAGCTGCAGGAAATTTCAGTTCAGTAAAAACAAAGGAGGTCTGTACGATCCACATCTACCCAGCCATCTCCCTTTATGAACACATCTTTCTTACGTTCTACAAGTTTCTGCAGATAAAGGCACAAATTGGCAATGAAGCGCTCTTGTCCGGGGCATTTTCAAGTGATCCGGTTTCTGGTTTCCTGACACAGTAGTCGTACAGTGTGAGTGGTAGGTTCATGAATCATAGTCGCTTAAATGTTAACCCCTGCGATTCACTCATACAGTTTACGTTGTTGCAGAATAGCACAACCAATATATATATATAAAATAATATAAATAAATAAATTGTACAATTTATATCTGGCTTCAGGTTTAACTTCTTAATTTACAGCATTGTATTTTTCTTCATTTAAAGGCATAACTGGAAGGAAGTCCTTTACTACACCAGCAGTCTGCCATTATGGGGGTCAACATGAGACCTGCACTTTCCTGCATCAGGAACACCTTATAACATATAATGAATTTACAGAACGATTTGGAAGTTTTCCATCGAAAGAGAGTCAAAGAGATCACTGTTTTCTTCACAAATCTTCATTCAACTTTATTCACTCATTGTCTTGAATGGATATCATGTATTTTAGGTGGACAACTGTACATTTATTATAATTGAAATAAAGTATGGTTAAAATGTATTTTTAGTGTCAAATTTAACCAAGAAAAATGGTTCATAAACCCTGAGGCAACTGCCCCACCCACCCTGTCTTCATTTAATAGGTGCCTTTCTAGGTTTCATTTTGAGCAGTTGTGCCTTTGAGCAAGACATTAGTTTTGCCAACTACTCCCCGGGCACCACTGCTCCAAGTGTGTGTTCACAGTTTGCTTGTTGTCGCTGCTCTGTGTGTGTGTGTGTGTGTGTGTGTGTGTGTGTGTGTGTGTGTGTGCGTGTGCGTGTGCGTGTGCGTGTGTGTGTGTGTGTGTGCGTGCGTGCGTGCGTGTGTGTGTGTGTGTAAACTTAGAAGGGTGAAATGCAGAGCATTTAGGTCACTCCATCCCTGGCAATAATGTCATGGTCAATTTCAATTTCTTGTCTAAATGATTCAGTTGTGCTGAGCAGAAATCAAGGTGCTGAACAGCTGACAGCCCTATTTGACAACTGTGAGATCACACCACACAAGAAAGAGCAGTCCTTCATTACATCAAGAATCGTAAATCACTCTGCAAAAACTTTGAAAGTGTCCTAAGCAGCAAAATGCATCCAGGGCAAGGAAAAACTGGCTCACATGAGGATTGCCGCAGGAAAGGAAAACAAAGAGTCACCTCTGCTGCTGCAGATAAGTTCATCTCAAGTCACCAGCATCAGAAATCACAAGTTCTGGTCGCAGGCATAGCTGTACATCAACTGTTCAGAGTTGAAAATCTCTGAACACAGTTCCTATGATCGATCATTTCACTCAAATAAACTTGGGATAAAACCACAAGTCTTTTTGTCAGAGTTAAAGAAGCTGCTAGAAATAAGTCAATGGTTCGGAAAATAACAGGCTCTTTGACTACAATGCGCAATTATTTGCATTGGGTTAGCGCAAAAAAAAAAAACTTCTGTATTTCTTGTGTATTTTTTTAATGTAACTATTCAATTTAAAATATCAATCTTAAAACAATTTAAATGAAAGATTAAACGCATATCAATTCTGAAAACCCCACCTTGTCCAATCTAATAAGTAAAGCAAATGCCCAGTACGATTTCCAGCATTGATTCAGATATTCATCTGTTCATTTTAACCATTTGTGCCATTTTATCAAACAATATCTGAAACACTGTCTTAATTTGTGCTTTCTTCTTGGCTGTTGGTAAGTCAGTAGAGCATTGCTGGATATCTGGCAACCCATTTCTCTAGCCACCGCTCTTTCTCTTCAGTTAAGGTTAACGAACAACTTTTACCATGGTCACAATGTCAGACTCTTGTTAATAAATAGTTTTACCTGTAAAAAAAAATAACAACATTTAGATTCATACCTTTTATTTAGTCTTTTTCAAAAGAAAGCTCCATGTAGTTATCGCATTATCGAGGAAAACTCTTCTTTTTTTTCTCAAATAAATTTTTAAAATATGGTTTTAAGGGATTAAAAAAAACTCTTCATACATTAAATTTAATCTTAGTTTTAAAAAAATCAGCAGAAGGTTTCTGTCTCAGGTACGGAGAAAAAAAAGAAAAAAATAATAAATAAACATTTGAAAACTGGTTGTGTTGTCACCACTAGGATAAAAATCTCATACGCAGTCATGCAGCAAAAAAAATGCTAAGGATGAGCATACATCTTTTATTTGCTCACTTCATTCAGGGAGACTTTCACCTTTTCATACACTGTGCATTGTATGCAGTGTCTCAAAAGCTTTCCAGGACATGCACACAGCATCTCTATACAATACACAATAGACCAAGCAGGGACAATGGGTTTTCCTGACAGCTGGGATGCCATGAAAACTCCCTGACTGAAAAAAAGTATAATAATATCTGACTGTTGTCACAAGACCAGATCAGCTGTGATCCTCTTGTTTGAACACAACACCCAAATCACACCAAACAAGCTAAACTAGACCTTTGTATTAAAGTTAAAAGATTCTTTGTACTAAAGTTGTGCTTCCCCCAATCCATATTTCTCAGTCATCCAAAATAGCAAAGTGTTCTATCAAATCTAGATCTACTACAGGAACAGTACTTTTTTATTTCATATTTGGTTATGAATTGCTAACCACGTGTCACAAAATATCCTTAAAGCACCCAGAGCCTTCTGTCAGAAGAAAGCCAGTTTGAAATTAAAAAGTCACACTATTAGATAAATTCATATCTTGAGATTGTGTTGTGGTTGAGACCTAAAGCATAGTTGCTTCCAAACACAGAACCGTGTGTTTTAAGGCCTAGAAAAGACAAGACACATTCCACTCAATTGATTTCACATGAACATTAATTGGGTATAATACAAATAAAATCTCATGAATCAAATCATTTTATTTAAAGAAACAAAGAACCCAAACAGATTGGACAGTTATGTGTAGTATTTTTTCACACATTACCTTTCACGCAGTGTGTAAAATAGCCGTAAGTTTGAGGAACATTCCATTTGAGTTTTAAATGTGGAAATACATTGTGCATCAAGTTTGTCTTTAATAAAAAAAAATAATTACATAAATTCCTTTGGAATACACGATGAGGCGGCATTAATGGACTAACTAACAGAACGATTTCATTGCACAACGCCTGTTAGTTAGTCCATTAATCTGAATTGACCATTCGTAAATTTCTTAGGAAGGTGACAATGTTGTTCTCTTGGACTCGTTGAATGGAAACTGTGCTTTTTTCGCAAATATTCTAGTTCTGGGTATAGCTTTACATCTCTGAATTGAAACCTAGCAACAGAAACAGGTCTTCTAACGAGTATGTGAACATGTACCACTTTGATCTCACCACCAGCGCTCTTAAACCTGGGAAACGGTTATGTAAATATATAGTGCTAGATTGGCTAAATGGCTTTTATTAAAGTATGGACATTTTTTTTTCCTCCCGATCACGAACCGTAAGAACGATAACAGTTTTCTTTCTAGGTGCAAAATATGTAACATCCTAGATATTGCTCACTAAAAAAAAGGGGTTTTGTATGAACAAGTCACAAAACAAATTTTTTGGGGTTGATTTAAAAAAAAAAAAAAAATTTCCCCAAAACAAATTATGAGCCTAAATCAAAATTATGAAACAGATTAAAATATGAGTGAGACAATGTAGAATTTGACCACTTTACATATTTTTGATGATGGAATTAATTGAGAAAAAGAATGATAAAAATATATATGTAGATTAGTTGAAAAAAAGTCATTATTTTTAGAAATAAGTAATTGAAAAAAAAAAGTTTCCATCTTGTACCTTTACACCAGTAACAGGCAGAGATTTGGAGCCTTTATGGAAAGCAGTTAATTGTATAAAGTGACCTATGCACAGAATTTAACCATTTGATTAATAGAATAGAATTCAACAATAATCAAAAACGTCACTGATTAAATTGTAGACCGATGCCTGTAAATTCCCCTTGTTCAAGTACAGGCTCTATTTAGTGAGCATCAGAATGTTTCAGTGGAGGACTGGGTAAAGTGTTGTATTCATGTTTGGCATCAGCTCAACACACAGTTTTATGAGCAAGGAGAATGCTAACTTATGAACCTGAAAACATCACCCCATCATTAAACCCATTAAGCTTCATGGCACTTTTCTACAGAGAGGACAGGATAACTGCACTGCATTAAAGGCATGCTGGATAGGACCACCTCTGATCAAATCTTGGTTGCACAATTAATTGAATTGAAGACCCCAAACATAAGGCTGAAAGATAGGAAGGACTGGCTCAAGCAGAAGAGCATAGTCTACAGATGAGCTCTTTGCATTTCTGTCAATGCCTTAACCATGCAGTGCAAATCAAAGCCAGATTTTTGCATTATCCAAATCTTCTCAAGCCTGATTGGTTGCAGTGCAAGGATTGCTGGCTGACATTTGTCTTCCTCTACCTTAATCGAGGGAGCTGAAGGTTTGAGTAGACACAGGTCAGGCTCAATAATAAGCCTTAGTCAGCCAGGATCTTCAAAGAGGTGTGTGACAAAATACCTCGAGGTGTTTGCAAACATGGTGATATCCAACAATGGGAAAAGAACAAATGAGTTTTGTTGTTGCCGTTCTGTTGCTATGGTCATGTCTGCGGTAAATCGGCAATTACTCCTTTCTTCATTGTAACACTGCAGCATAGTAACAGACGGCTAAGCACAAAGATATAGTAAAATTTTATGTCAAAATCATCATGTTCTTCCCAGTAGCTGTTGGTGTCTTCACATAAAGTCACCCATTTCATGAGATAATAAAGAGATGAAATCTCGCAGTTCTCTTAATGGAGTCATATCGCAGTGAAATGAAGATTGGCCATAAATGAGCATGAACTTCTGAAACATATTCCTCCACGGGCCATTTATCGAAAGTAAGCTGGATTAATTGCTCATTATTAACTTCATCAAAAGACTTGTCAGATGTTAACAATATTTTGTAGGGAACAGAGAAAGTAAATTCATGGGCCATTTTCACCCCTCTCAAATCTATTCCACTTACTGTCACAGAACCTAGATGTGTGCTGCCTTCATTGCTCACAAGGACAGTAAACGCCCTCAATTACAGAGAACAAATTATATCATGGCAATAAATGATTGATGCCACAATGACTACCTTCCACAGGCTACACCATGCTGTTGTAAAGAAGATCGAACCAGACATGGAGATCTATTTGCATACAAATAGCAGATAGGTGAATAGAATAGGTGGCAGTCCAAACAGGACAATCATGGATGACCTATGAACTATTGCTCTAGCAAGAAAGAAAAATTTAATCAATGTTCTTAAAAAAAAAAAAAAGATTGTAGTGGTTCCACAAAGACACACTTCCTAACCCAACTTTAAATACATTTAAAGCTTGATTACGTCCTTTTAAGGCCAATTAACTTTATAAACAAGTTTCCAATAGAAAGATTTCGTTTTTGAAAACTTGAAATAAACTCATTTAAAAACATTGAGCTTATGGAACTTTCAAACACTTTTCAATGTAAAAACATGAACGCTGGCTTATCCCATGTATTCTATATAGAACCAACCTGTAAATGCTGTACAAGAAATCAACACTCAGTTGTGATTGGCTGATCTTTCAGCAACAGGTTGGACAGCAATTGCAATGTGAAAAAAATATATATTATTGTACGTAAAAGTTCAGGGGCAGAAATTTCTCATATTATTATTAAAAAAAAAATGTTGTACCTAGATTTACTTTTAGGCCAGTCATTAGGGGGTGCTAAGGGACCACCCCACCACTCCCCACTCCTTGACCTAAACATGAATAAGATTTAAATTGCCCATAGACTCCTGTTCTAACAAGATCATGTGCAGTAGCAACATTTCTAAACAAGACATTGGAAAGCCCAGGTCGCAAAGTAGCTTTATCGTCATAATTAGACAGATTATCACCATAACTCCACTAAACCAACCATAGCGCAAAGAAGATGAGAGGCTGAGAAGGTGTAAAAATGCTGATTGTCCTCTGCAGCAAACGTTTTGAATCATTTTATAATCAATTGGCAAAAGTGAACCAGAATCATGCATTTTCCAGCTGGTCACAGTCAACAAAGTCCAGTAGAGACATCAGACAGGTGAAAGGAGAGACTGAGGGACATGGTTCACTTGACCTGGCAGCAGATAACTCTACGGTTTTCATGGTGAGAAGAGGGATAGTGGTCATATTGGTAGAATGATGTTGGAGATGGAGATGCCAGGCAAGAGGTCAAGAAGAAGACCAAAGACGAGATATATGGATGTACTGAAAGACAGAGTTAGGTGGAAACAGATGATTCACTGAGGCGACCCCTAAACTGGGAACAGCCGAATATAAAAGAAGTAGAAGATTCTGGAACCAGCCACTTGATTCGATATCATTGTGTGGTTTGTTAGTGTATTTTTAACTTAAAAAAAAAAATAAATAAATAAAAAAACTTTTATGTTGATTTCATCGACTTACAGTGTTTTGGTTTTGTGGAAAAACGTGAAGAGTTATTGCATTGTGGGGAAAAAAATACATCTTAAACGTCATATATTTGTTGCTCCCATTTTACCCATTTTCCAGATCAGTGCAGCCCACCCTAGAAAAACCTTCACCAGCCACCACTGTGACTGCATGCCCTTATTAGAATGCTCATCTGAAACGTCACATGAATGCACCTATTTATTCCTTAAACCTTGAAATAAATGCATCAACACTGAAAGAAAGGACAATTTCTCCATTTCCCTCTTTCACTCCTCTTCATAAAACCAATTACGAAGGCTCGCGAGGCAATTTGCAATTACTGGGCTGAATAGATTCTTGACATAGATTGGATTAATCCCATTTCTGCATGCACCCTCTTGAAGTGCACTGAATATAGGAAGCTCTTTATGGTAAACCCCTTACAGTACATATTGTATCTTAACAAAGTGGATGAAACCTCTCAAAAAGCTCCTAGTACACAGATCCAGATTCCAGGAAGAGCAGCAGTGAGCTTCAAAAGTACAAAGTAATTTCAGTCAGCATGGTAATGTTCCCACTTTGTCAAAAAGTCTTCCATAATATATTATCACCGTTAAAACTTTATTTAAATATTTGAAAAGTGTCTCATTAGATACCAGAAAGAAAAATGACCAAAAACAACAACTCTATTCCCCAGTCTGCAGAAATAGCTTAAACAATAAAACTCCTATTCAGCTAGAAAAATATGCTTTTGGGGAAACGTCATTTGAGAGAGAAAGAAAAATCCACACATCGCATTTGCAAAGAAAAATGATCAATTTCAATGATTCAGTGCTCCTGCAGATGAGACTTCACATGGCAGGCCAAAGTGTGAAATAGATTAATGAATCTGATTGAAAAAAATGCATAGAGAGCACTTTGAATTTTCAAATGCTCACAACACACCTGGGATACGTTGTGATTGGCCAGTAAGCTTATTCCCCACGATTATTCACTCGATGCTTTAAAAAGCAGATGTGTTTGTCCTCAAGGGCCTAAAGCGTATTGAAAATCTGCTTAAATTAACAATATAAACTTAATAAATGCAATGCTACATGTTCCTGCTCTCATTTACTCCCTCTCACACACAAACGCTTCTACTTTTGAAAGGAATCTTCCTAGAGGGTAGGATTTCTCTGAACTGAGTGCACATTTCTGTAAGTGTAATAGAAAATGTGAATCAGCTGATGCGGAGTGTATTTGTGGTTAGTTTAGCATTTGAGTTCAAATTAAGTCCAATTTTTGTGTCAAAAAGCTGTGCAAATATTGCATCAATGTTCAACATTACATTTTTAATTAACTCTGCATCTTTGGTCGTTTAAATATCAATCACATGTTACTTCAATGAAACCTTTCAAATGGGTTTTTTAAATGCATGTTTTCAACATGAGACATAAGCTCATAACCGTATAAAACCACTTGAGGGACAGGAGGTCATCATTCCAAACAGAAAACAAGAAAATTTCATCTCAATCATAATCTCAATTTCAGCCAAATCTTTTGAAACTGCATTTCTGACGCCTTTTATTTTATATCTCTTTCCCAGGATGTGCTGCTAGTCAAAACTCTTCTAAAGCATGAGTCTATGCCTCACCTCATGTGGAAGGCACCAGCGAAACCCTCACAGTCAGCAACACATTTGAAGTGGACCAACTGGCAGAAAGTATCCATCATTCATGGGCTAGTGATTTATTTTCATATATGGGATACGCTTTCTTGAAGGGGTATTAAACTTCCCAGGTTCTTCCTGATTTTGTTTTCAATCACACTTTCTCACGGTAAAAGATCCCTAGCTGTGAAGACCACGAGAGCTAATGATGTCAATGTAAAACACTACAGACTGACGCTAAGAAAATGGTTTGAAGTATAACAATAGCTCTTTGTGGCTTTGAAAGAGGGTAATTGTACATAACAGAGTAATAAACATTATTAGGTGATTGCGTGTGAAGTATTCATATGTTATTTTTAACAAAAAAATAAAAATAGCACAAATCTGAAGTGTATTTTTAAAAGCTCAAAATCAATTTTCCAAAACAACACAATATTAACAGTCTTGCTTTGTACAATATATGTGCGGTCTGGGTTCTGTTTAATCAATTTATTCTGGAACCAGCCTCTTGATTCAATATAGATTTTGTTTGTTATTGAATTTTTAACTGTTTAATAAAAAAAAAATTCTATTGATGTCTTGAATTGGTGGAAAAATGGACAAAAAAAACTATCTTAAAATATTGATTTTAAATTGTTTGTAGGACTGAGGATCTTTATGAAAGTTTAGAACTGAAATTTTTGATTTTCAGAAGAGAACAAGTTTTGTCTAAATGGAGTTATGTCGTTTGGGGGGGGGGGCTCTTCAAATAAACAAAATCCTGAGATTTGATTCATGTAAGTATTTCTATGTTTCAACATTTTATACTTTATATAAAATGTAATGTAACAAAAAAAATTCTCAAAATTCATATCTCAATATCTTTGTGCAGCTTATTAATATTCAAACACTGGAATCCTGTTTGCTCCAATTCTTCTGATATGAGCCCAAGATAATCTGATATAAGCTCCAAGAGAGCTAAATATAGCAACACGTGGGTTACATAAAGCGAATGTTACATTTTATGTAGCACCGATTACAGCAGAACAATGTTCTTTCATTAAATAAACCAGTAATACTTATTTTAATTGCAAGTACACGTGATATTTTTCCAAATGCACCTCCCCCATAATTTTCCTGATATAGCGATGTCAAATGCTTCCAAATACCTGTGTGAATAGTAGTGCATTACACCAGCAAACTATTAATCTAGTTCATCTATTACTTTCCACCCCTTGTTTTAGCACAGCTTCTCATTCTCTGACACCACTTATACATCAACTCCAGATGAGCGACGTGTCTAATCTGAATCCATGTCCATTCAAGTCCATGTCAAATCCAAGCACACCTGGGTCCATAACAGGACAGAGCTTAGTCATAATAGACTTGGTCAGCACTGAGACACAGTTGGGCTTGAAGGAAAAACAACAGTGTCTCACTTTTTAGAAATGCATTGCGTTTACTGAAAATAATCTAATTTTGTCAATTCATTCTCAAGACAGAGAAAAACTGAAAAGCATCCTGTAAAGCTCTTCTTGCTGATGTCAAAAGCTCTGCTTGCCCAGTCAAGCTGTTTCCCCAACAGGTGACTAATAATTGAAATAATTTCATGAATTCATAAACTGTGCATAGCTGTATGAACAGAAAAGCACATGTTAAAAAAGATTTGCAAGGCATAGTTGTGTTTACTATAAACATCATGCCTTGTTTCTCAAGGTAAACTGTGCTATTGTATAGTATGCAGAAATTGTTTTGACTGATGAGAAATGTTTCAAACATCCCACAATAGGTGAATGAGGATTCACCATTATCATAAACAAAAAGAGCTTTAAGTCTATTAAATGGCATTCACTTCAACTATTTTCCCCCATTGACTAATTAGATGTGTTATTTTGGTGATTGTTCCCAACGCTGTCGTCTAATCAATTGTAGCCCAAGTGACATTTGGAACTTTTCTTCAGCTTTCACTTCTTACTGAGGACCTCCAATACCATTGTGTAGAAACTTACGTCCATTAAAACAACGTGTTGAGATTTGAAACGTCAAAACACACAATTCTGTTTAGTAATATTTTGGAGAAATCCATAACCTTAGATCAGGGGTGCTCACACTTTTTCAGCTTGCGAGCTACTTTTAAAATGGCCAAGTCAAAGTGATCTACCCTCTACAAAAATGTAAAACATCAATCAACAAACAATTATTTTCAACTTTATTGAGAATTGACAAAACACACATAATAATTAATTAATTATTTACATTTATTGTAATAACGTGAGTTTGATTTGATGACTTTCACTGAATTGAATCATTAGAACAGTTGTGTGTGACCTGAGTTTGGTGGTAAGAGTGATTTTTATGGGAGCAATTGAGCTTTGATCCAAATAATCAAGAATAAAAATGATGCTCTAATAAATATTTACATTTTTTATTGAAACTGAGTCGTGTAGTACAATATTCAGGTGAGGAGTGGCGTGTTGCTTGATTTTGGTTGTAATAGAGCAATTTAGAATGAAGTTATGAAGCATATTCTGGGTAAAACATATTTTGGATCTGGTAATTTGCAGACGGTCCCTAAGCGATTCCATGTCAGCGGGTTGCTCATAGACGGTAATGTGTTTCTGCGAATGCTGAGGGAAACTTGTTTTGATAAAAAACGTTTTGTAGTTTGTCCGCTACATAACACAGATTAAAAATAGGTGTTATTTGTTTACTAAGAACATTCTGGTCTCGAGCTATTGAGCAGAGAAATCTGCAGATAACTTTACTGAACTGTGACGGGAAGGATGATCGGCTGATATTGTTTCAATTTCACGCCGCGATCGACGTAATGAGCACCCCTGACACAGAATCCACCATAGTAGAGGTGGACCTACCTCTGTCTGATGCAGATATAGTTATTTATTTTTTGCTGTTCAGATGTAATAAATAATGATAAAATTATGGTTACTAAACATTAACTTGTTACATATGTAGCATTCACTGCCACAATTGATGGCACAGCTGATTCAGAAAATATAAAAAAGAAAAAGACAGATGTATTTGCCCGCTGATATACCAGTCTCTCTAACCTTTAGCTGCCACTTTGTAGAGTATAACAATAATAAGTGCAAGTGCAATTTCAATTTTTATTTATTAGCAAAATGGAATGGTTACCAGGTAGAATTTTTGGTGCAATTGGCAAAGTTCCCCATGCAAATATGAGTAATATAAACCAACCCACATGTATCTTATTTTCCTTAGCTGAGATACAGTTCAGAAAAATTGGTTGTTGTCTGGAGAAAGTTTCTATGAAGTCATCAGTTTTACAAACTTTGGTAAATTTCAGAGGATTCTCAGCAATTATCTCCATTAGTGCTACCAGTCTAAAAATATATAGCAACCCAAGTCAGACCAGTTTGGTGGCTGTAGCTTGAATGGTCTTGAAGTAGATGCGTTTATAATTAAAAGACGAATAACAACATGACTTTTACAAGCCAACATAATAATTCTGATCTATTAATCTATTAATGTCATTATGAGGAGCTCCATACTCACCAAAGTCTAATTGTAACAGGAAATGCTGCATAGAGCTAATATTTATTTGGACAGAATATTTTAGACGCTACAGATTATTCACATACCCAATATACCACCAACAGAGCTAAAGCACATCTGGACAGAACATTGTTGGCGGAGTACCGTAAACGTCAGCGGTATTCCTTCTGAAGCATGGTTGAGTTGAAACAAAACTGATATGTGATGTTATCGCACATTTACATGGTTTGCATCCTTAGCGTTTCCATAGCGCAGCCTCATTTTATCTTTGACGGCAGGTGAGCATGTAGCAAATATCAGAATAAGATCTGAAAACACTGCATCAATTACTAGAACGCACACTTCATCTAAATGCATAATCATGATGCAATCAACTCTCAAAAGCAAAATGTAGTAAGGTATATCCAGATAATTCAGTTTGTCGCAAAACAAGTCTTGGTTCTCGCTCTGCTTTTATTCGGGAGAGATAAAGGCAATCGGTTGCTTCTTTACACATACGTGACTCATACACACAGACGGGCTGTACCAGATCTCTTACATCCCATCCCAGCATGCTCCAGTCTGTCCAAGTACATCAATATGATTCAAGCTATAAAACACCCAGCATCACATCAATTCTGTACATAATGCTCAGCTGACTTCATTTCAACTGATGGATTAGTGAGACTTTAAAGGGCTTTGATAGATTTCCAATTCTTTAAATTCTACATTCTAATGAAAAGCCATTGATTGTCAAGACCAATCTCTTAGCCAATGTGCGTTTGTGGAAGACATTAATGTTCTTAAGGCTTTATGTGAACTCTGTGTAGCTGTAAACATTTTATAAGAAACTCAAATGTGAGTGCCTTTTAAACTCAAAAAAATACTGAACATGAATATTTATCTACTTCAGCATCATTCAAAGCATTCCGCCAACAGCAGAGTGAATAGCATAATGCTCTTTTATTGCGCTAGTGGTGAATGGGATTTTAACCCGAAAATAAAGAAAAGCTTTTTGTGTGACTGACTGCTCAAACATTTCAGGGACAACATTCTACACACTGCCGAAATCCAAAAAAAGAAGCAAAAGAATTGCTGCACTCTGAAGCAATAAATGGAATCCAGGAGCTAAAACTTTATGTACAATTTATTTAAAATAAAATTTTGCAACTTAAACTTGGCATGATTCAAACAGGATGAACATTCACTCTAAAAAAAAAGGTTCTTCCTCAGTTCTTTGCAGGTTTGAAGGGGCCATGAAGTAATTATAAAACGTGTACCATAAAATATTTTTTTATTCTGTGTATACTTGAAATGTAAATAAGTAGGCGTGGCCTATTCACATTCCGCAGGTATGAGGCTGAGACTGGTCATATCTTAAATACAAGACTGAATGATATACAGGATCTGATTTGCAACCTGATGAACTTTTAAGAACCCCTTATGCTTTTATTGGGTTCTTTGAGGTTTTTGAGGTACTGTTAGAGTACTTTGTTAGTGTAAAGACCTTTAGGTACTTGTGGCTCTAAAGGCGTCGTTGTTGTTTTTTTAAATGAGCTATATACAGATGCTGGCTATGTAGGTCATAGTAAAGTTTTTTTTTTTTATTCATTTAATTAGTGGTTCTAATTGGCACGTTTGAAGAAAAGTGTTAAATGGCACCCAAAAAGTTTCTGTTATTATTACGAGCCAAAGAACCACATTTGGTTCTATATAGAACCTTTTTTAGAGTGTTGTTTCACTCAAAATGCACACGCCGTCTCTGTGTGGGTTGAACCAACTTTTTTCAGTAATTTTAATGCTTTTTGTTTCAGTGGGGGGTGATTAATCGTTTGACGGACACTGGAACTGTAGAAAGTGTAGATGGTTCACAGCTCTGTTTATACTTTTGTAAAAAAAAAAAAAAAAAAAAGCCCTTGCCGTGAGATGCAAACCCAAGTCATTACAAAAGCAGATTCAAAAACATACACGTTTTTAGAATATATTCCGCTTGGCATTGTACAGAAAAATTTGTTTGAATCTTATTGTTCTGAGACTGCGCCACACAAAGTAAGTTACATCATAACCAGGAATGTGCAGACTTTTTAAATGAAGTTTACTGACATACATCTGCCCTTTTTCTGCTTATCCTAAGGGAGATACTTGCAGCAGGCTGTTCTCTCTCAGGAATTTACAGCTTAGAAAAATACACATTTATAAGGCAAAAGGTCTTCAAACACACCATTAAAATCTTATGTAAGCAACTGAAATGACAAGACTGCTAAAGCTAGAAAATCTGTATATAAACATTTCACAAAATGTTTATAATGGTTTTTTTATATAGTTCCCAGAATTAAACTATTTTTTAAAATGTTTATCATAGTTTAATTTGGTATTGCACTGATCACTATTAAAGGTAGCAATTTTAGTGGTTTTAATTCTCAGCCTCAAATTGTCTCGGAGAAAGGGGTATGGTATGGTGGGAAAGTGACCTCACTGCAATACCTCTATGTAACTGATGTTTTGAGATCTTCAGATCATGGCCCGAGGGTTATGGGGGGGGGGGGGACTTGAGCCAAGTATACACACACACACACACACACACACACACAATTGTTGTGCCAATAAAATAATAATAATTTCCCCTATATGCTTCACAAACTAATGTGATGCTTTTCCTAAGGGGTGCCCTAACTATTGCATACCACGGAAAAGATTTTAGACTGAGATGAGATTGGAAGTTCGTGATTTGCTTATAGCTCATTCTTCTCCAACAGCTCTGAGCCAAAAGGACATAAAGAGGCTCAAAACACATTATTCCATTTTAGAAATATCACGCTTTGTCATTTCACCACTCGTTATCTCCCACACTCATACTGCTGTCTCCTTATCTCTGTCTAACTTCCATTCCCCCTGATAGACATCTCCCTGACAGACACAAACATTAACGCTCAAACAAGTGCAATTATACGGTTTTGTGTGTTTATTGGAGATAAAAATAAAAACATTTTAACAATCTAATATCCCCAAATGTTCATAAACAGAAGACTTCATCGTTCACGTTGATTTCTTCCTAGATTTCGTTCACACTCTCTCAAATGTCTACGTCCTCAAAGCCATTGTAACTCTCCATTTATTTCTACTCATCTCACCTCAAATATTTCTCTCTGAAGTTTTATTAAAAGGCAGGGGAACTGAATCAAATTTCCCTTTATCTTTTGACATTCAAGCTAAAATGTCATTGTAAACATCCTCATGCATTTCAGCGAGCAATACTGTCTCGTTAAGGTTATAACAGCATTTATTGAAGCTTGCCATTATGACAAAAGCTCTTATGTGCACAACACATTGGCTGAAACCAGTTTCTGCAGCATAAACTCTCAACACAGAAAAAAAAGTAAAAAAAAAAAAAAAAGAATCGCTAGAGACAAAGATGTTTTAATGTTTTAAGTGACGTTTACTGTGAGATAAATGGATTTTGAAATACAGTAGTAAATAAAATACCTTCAATTTTATTAATAAAAATGTGAGCTTATTTAATTAAAAAGATGTTATGTCCAAAAGGTCAGCCACTCAATAACTTTTCAATCACTTCTAAGGATTGAAGGGAACCCCTGCAAACTGAATGGTTAAAAAAAAAAAAAACAACTCAATGAAATCAAAAGACAGTAAAGTTGATATATCAAAATTATAATCAAAATATAATAAAAAAAACCATTGACTTGATTACCAAAAGGAAAAGAAAATACTGAAAGATGAGGTAGCAACAAGTGGGAACGGGAAACAAATTACACAATGTATGAATACACATTGAGGTTGACAAAAAGTAAATAACATTTATTATTGCAATGAAAAAAATAAGTGTGTGCCTTCTAAAAAGTATAATTGGACAGGTGTGCACTATGGAAAGACTAAGCACAGCAACAAGACCTATGGTAGTTAAACTGCATCAACAAGGTCCCTCCCAGACAAAGATTTTAAAGCAACCTGGAGTTCCAATGGAGTTCTCAATGATCTCAATAATTAACCCTAAAGCAATAACATCAGGTATTCACGGAACACAAATTCATTCTGCAGCAGGACAATGACCACAAACATACAGCCAGTCATTAAGAGCTATTTTCAATGTAAAGAAGAACAAGAAGGTACTGTATGTGATGGTATGGACCCAAAGAGCCCCAATCTCAATATCAGAGTGTGTCTGAGATTACGTGAAGAAAAAGAAGGACGCGAGAACATCCTATATCCACATAACTATGCGCAGGTGTATGTAGAAGAATTGCAGCTTTTTTGAAGGGTGGTTGTTTTATTCATTCTCTGCTTTTTCTTTGCTTATGAAAAGAAATTTTTAACACTTGCTTTTCTGGACGTATTTTTTGTTTACAGCATTTTTTGACCTGCCTAAAACGTATTGTACGTTTTCCTTGTGATGTTCCCAATGCCATGTCTCTCTCTCCTTTCTTTAGACTCCGCACATACATGTGATGTATTCATTGTAAAATGTATAATATTCATTCAGATTATATAAATATGAAACAAATACACTCAGCAATTCTTCTTTTGTTATTGTTTGTGAGCTGCACAGAGCTGAATGCAATGCAAAAATACTGAAAAAAATGTTTGTTTTATTAATTATTTTGAATAAAAGTCATCCAGTAACTAGAAAATGTTTTGAAAATTATCTCAAAACCGCAATAACATTGTGTGCTTCAACAATGGATCACCCAGCAAAGTAAAAAGTACACAGAGTGCCTGTCTGACAGTGTTTCTTGCTTTAGAAAAAAAATAAATGTATTCATCAACAAATCATGGAATCCCTCCCTCCCTCCCTACCTCCCTCTCTCCCTCTCTCTCTCTATAACCATGCCGTGACACTAAATAAATCTCAGACATTTTTAAGCAACATCTAAATACACTCATCGGCCACTTTATTAGGTACACCTGCCAAACTGCTCATCAATGCAAACTTCTAATCAGCCAATCACATAGCCGTAACTCAATAAATTTAGACACATAGACATTGTCAAAACTATCTGCACAAAACAAACATTTGAGCAGTGGATAAAGCAACAGTAACTGAAATAACGCTCATACTATAAAATTATGCAGAACCTTGAGGCGACTGGGCAACCGCAGCAGAAAACCACATCAGGTGCCACTTACAACTGTCACATGCTCACCAAAATTCGACAAACATTGGAAAAACGTAGCCTGGTCTGATTAGTTTCGATATTGCTGCGACAATTGGATGGTTGAATGAGAAGTTGGAGTCAATAACATGAAATCATGGATCCATCCTGCCTTGTGTCAATGGTGGTGGTGGTGGTGGTGGTGTAATGGTGTAGGGGATATTTTACACAGCCTACTTGAGTATTGTTGATAATGTCCATGCTGACCCCAGTGTGCCCATCATCTGATGGCTACTTACAGCAGGAAAAAGCGCCATGTCAAAAAACATGAATAATCTCAGATTGTTTCCTTGAACATAACAATGTGTTCCCTGTACTCAAAACACCTCCACATCCACCAAATCTCAATCCAATAGCGCACATTTGAAACGTGAAGTTTCACTACCTTGTTTGATCTACATACCATGAAGGATTAAGGCTGTTCTGAAGGTAAAAGCGGGCCCAACTCAGTACTAGGAAAATATACCTAATGAAGTGCCGGGTAAGCGCAGTAAAGAATTCAAGAAAAATTGGGATTCATTTCTGAATAAAGAATTTTCGTAATATACAGTATGTCAGGAGCACAGGTGATCGGTTGTAAGGTGATGCTTGAAAACAGGCCAGTGATAAAAGGCATTTACTGTAGGTCAAGAGAACGGTAATGGATTTTTCTGAGGTTGCTCAGTATTGTGTCTTCTTTGTTCAAGGCCTTAGTAATGTGTCTCTGACCTCTGATAGAAGTCATTAAAAAGCCTATTAGTATCTCCCATTTATGTCTCCAGTATAGCCACCAGTGTAGGTGATGAGGAATAAAAACGGCAGGGAAGAAAAAAAACAAACCTCCACAGCCAGAGCCCCACAAGTGATGTTCAAGCTCCAGGATTACATGACCTATTTCTGACTTCAATTTAAGGCCACTTCAATTATACAGCCAGTGAAAAATAAGCTTCCTCTTTCACTCTGCCTTCTACTCTTGTTCCACATTCGCTTGCAAAATGACAGTGAATCAAGGTAACGAGTGCAAATGATTTCAAAAGAAGCCTTCATAAATTAGAGGAAAACAGAGCTATTGTCCATGACTTCTAAGGTTTCTTTAGGCTTCACTCTCTTTCTGACTGTAAGCTCTACACCTGACTGCACTCATGAGCACCGAGGCACTAAACATGTGGGCTCCTGGAGGTCCTGAGACAGGAAGAGATGGATAAGCGATTGGATAAAGGGATAACAAGCATTTTCTCAGCACAGTCTGTTGGCAGAGTGTGTGGGATGGATGAGGGGGCTGAACTGAATCACATGTTCGGTCATAGGGTGTTGAACATGTATACTTATGCAGCATCCTAGTGGAAGTAATATTCCACGACAAAATCTAATTATGCGAGGCATGAGTGCTCTTCGCATGCAGATCATGTATAAAAATATACAGGTGAGCATTTAGAAAAGTGCCCATCGTCACATGGACATCCCACACTTAAGACGAGTACTGAAAATAGATGGCTTTGAAAGGGTTAATGTGTTGTTTCCGTTGCGAACACAGGAATTGCTGAACAATTAATTGTCAAACTCTTAGAACTGAAACCAATCAACCACAGCGTGTCAGAACATAACAGTAATTCATGATCAAAGTCAAATTTAATGATATGATCAAATATTCACAAATATTGCAATTCAAGAAAACACAAGATTAAAACATGGCTGCTTTCCTAAGTTCCTTTCTTGGAATAAAGGCTCCATAGCAGAAAAGTCTGGTTTACTAGTAGTTAGCACAGAAAACATTAGCCACAACCTGGGTTGAGACCCTTTTAAAGAGACTTACTAAAAGTCATCTGAAGCCCACCCAGTCAAACCATAATATCACCACACATGCTTTTGCTCTTGACATGAAATGTCCAGTGGGCCTCAAGCGATTTGTCATTTTTAAACTGTTTGATGGATAAGTGTATGCTTTTACCTCGTAAACAAGATGTTCACAATGTCCAAGCTTGTAGGAAGCTTTTCACAGTACTTGGCACACTTGGCTTTCTTGTGCTCATCCAAATTCTCTTTTTTAATCAAAATATTAAAAATGTAAATCTTTCAAGGAATGTACGGTAAAGTTAACGGCAAAACCAAAATGGTGCATGAATGACAGACTGATAAGTTAACTCTGTATTAGCGAGAAATAGATTTTTTGACTCTGCTAGCATGCGGCCCTGATACAGACTCAGGCTACTGTCAGCTGCAGAAAAGATTAACAAGTTTTTCAGCAACTTAGGGTTCGATTTATATGGAACTGGTTCTGGTCTAATATAAACCAACAATGCTAAGAGCTATTTGGGCTATCATGAACTCTTAAATGCATCTTTCCTTAGAACAAATAAATTTTAGCTGGCTGTTGGCTTTTTTGACATGGTCTTATTCTCCATATCCCACCTACAGCTAGTTTCTAATCCATCAAGCTGATGTCCATGTCTGGCAATAGCACTTTTAGAATAGCAGTTAACATTGAAGCCTGTAGCATTTCATTAAATGAACATTTGATAGCTTTTACAAATTTAAACTATGTTTGTTCTTACAATATCTAGTACTACGAGCTGACGATCTTGTAGGCCATGTTTCTTCCATTATGGTGGATAGGAGTAAAGTTTTAAACAATATCAGCCTACAAAATATACTATAAACATTTTAAGTCTAAAATAAGTAAATAAGGTTTAAATTGGACTAAAAAAAAACATTTTTTGTACACAAACAAAATCTAAAATTTTAAACTATTTATTAGTTCTATTGAGAGAATTACTCAGGCATTTAATTGGTGAAAAATATCCAACGTACATTGGCTGAACTATCGCTATGAGCAGTGGCTTAGCAACAAGTTCATCATTCAACACGTGAAGCTGTTTTGATACGACAACTTTTAAAAGTGCTATACTATTAAACTTGAATTATTATATGCTGTATCTTCAATATTACATGAATATTTATAATGCACTCTTTAACATTCATTCATTCATTCATTGTTTTTTAAACGCCCTTCCAGCTTCTATGGCTATTTCCAGGGCGAGAGCAATTTAAGTTATTGAATTAGATAAAATGTTTAAAACAAGCTCTTCCTAGAAATTTTAATACCATATTTGGATCTACGTGATTAAAAATGTGATCTAGAGTTGTAGAAGAATAAAATTGTTTTCTGATGGGGGTTAAAAAAGGACAGGCACTCTTTAACAATATTCTTAATAAGTAGCTATAGTTCCTTTCATTCTAAAAATTAAACCCTTCAAGGGGTATGAGGCAACGTGAGGTTCAACATGTTCAGGAATGACATTTCTTTACTTTTAAGTTCTATTATTCTGAGTTCAGGTAAATTACGAGAAAACAACTGGAGGTCTTTTTTTCGTACTGAATGTAATCTGAATTAATCTTGCCATTATTGATGAATGCTTGTTAATTTGGGTAGTAAAAAAAAACAAGAAGAAAAATGGAAGTGTTTCAGTCTTCTGGGAAATGAATTCCTTGTTTTGAGTTTTAATTTTCTCAAGAAAATGGATTAAGCTTTTAATGTGATTGAATTAAGCTCACAACAATGCTTCTGAGATTACATGGGAAGAAATTATTAATGGCAGAACACCCCTACTGGTACAAAACATTGTGAGAATGAGTACACGCTGCATTTCTAAACAGCAGGGGAGCACAGACTGAGAGTGATGAACACAGACAAAGCAGTCACGAAGAATGAGTACACCCCGACCAAAATATGTCTGAATGAGTGAACAAAAGAGAGATGAAGGGGGTCATAAAGAGGTAAAAACAGAGGGAGAAACAGATGTGAGAGCCACTACTGAACCCGATTGAACGTAGTCCTGAGCACAAGTAAACAAGTGTGCATTGATGCAGCATCACTGCTCGAATACATCAGACTATGTGTTGTGTTTAAAACAGCCTTTTAAAGAACATGCTTTGTGATGCCCACAACATGCATGAATGATTTCAGCGGCTTTTCACTTCAATGTCACTCACCTCCATCATGTATACTTGCGTGAACGCATAGAACTCCGCACTATCCCTTGTCCATAAGCAAATACTGGGATTGAGAGAAAAACATTCAGCATACAGTACAGCTCCATCAGCTCTTCTTCAAAAAAGCCAAAGGCACATGCTGCTCTGATTCATGTCAGAAAGGAAATCACACATTCACACCTAAGGGGAATTTAGATTATTCAATTACCCTAACCACATGTTTTTGGGGTTGTGGGGGAAACCGGAGTACCCGGAGGAAACCCACGCAAGCACAGGGAGAACATGCAAACTTCTCGAACTAACAACCTTCTAACTGGAAGGACACAGTGCTACCCACTTCGCCACCGCCCCCCATGTCATCTCAATCAAAGAAAGGAAAATAAATACAGTTGATAAAAATACATTGTATTTGAGCTAGTGATTATACTATATTACACTAGGTGGCACTATTCAGATCTGATCATATTTGAATGTTGGGGTACTTCTAGATTTGCAGTTTACTCCTCTGTACCAGGTTAAAGCTACAATAAACCCTGCATGGCCTAAAACACAGGTGTCGGGATCCATTCCTGGGGGGCCTGAGCCCTGCAGAGTTTACTTCCAACCCTGCTCAGAGAAACCCACACCTGAAGCTTTCAGACAGCCTGAAGGACCCAACAAGCTGCATCTGGTGTGTTTAGTTGAGGTTGGAGCTAAACTGTGCAGGGCTGTGGCCCTCCAGGAACTGAGTTTGACACCCCTGGCCTAAAACTATGTTGAAAGCTCAAGGAAGTCCTCCATCAAAGCAAACAGTTTTAGAAAACTTCAGACCAAAGCAATGGATTTGATCAGATCTGGTTCAGATCACATTAATGGGCTTTTTTCTTCTTTTACGAACAATAAAGCCTGCAAATAACAACTGCATGACTCCAAACTTGATGTGGACCACTGCTGCTAGTAAAACTATTTTAAAATGTGTCCTTTAGAACACCTTTGAAACATTGAGGTACGGCAGCTCTACTTTAAATTAGGGCTACAACAAACAATTATCTTGGTAATTGATTAATCTAACGATTATTAGACCGATTAGTCATTGATTATTTAAATGATTAATCAGTAGCCTTTGACTAGTTAAAATAATGAGTTACAAATTCTAACTAATAAATAAAATAAGAAAATCACTTCAGCTTTTGAAATAGTTGTTTACATGTTTTGTTCTAATTCAATAGAAAAAAAAATAAATAATCAGCTGCATTACAGACAAAAAGAAAGTTGAATGTGAACATATCTTGACAGCAGCATTAATAATTGTTGGTTTACCACTCGTTTTAGTTCATCAAAAGTAATATCCCTGGGAAAGACACAGTTATGAAACTAGATATTTGGAGGGTGATAATCTAACAATTCTGGCAACATTTCAAAACTTAAGAAATAAATAAAGATAATTTTAGAATCAGCATAAGATAATTAATGGTGTGAGAAAGAAATGCTTTGGTGTGTTGTCTTCAGTTTATTTCTATTTTTGACTCTTAAAGCTATTAAAATGAACATTCCCCATTGTGGGAAAAGTTTTTTTCCCATAATGTGAATAGATCTATATAGCTTTTTATTTTATACCAACGATTTTTACTTTGTTTAATCCTTCTTTTTACATTAAATGTTAATTATTCTAATGAATACACAAATAAAATATAAACATCTAAAGTTTGTATAATGATGTAAATTCATAAATTATTAAAATATTCACTGATGTAAGCAACTTGTATTAGGTGATTGCATTCTTTTAAACTTTTTAAACAATATTTATAGTTGAACATTGTGTTACAAGTAAATTTGACAATTGAAAAGAAAAATAAAAATCAAAACGTCTTTATGAGTAAACATTTTATTTGAACTCTCATTGGTTTAGTCAGCGTAATCACGTGATTTAATGCGCGTTCACGCAGAGGGGAGTCGAAAAATGGCACAACACCGGGATGCTTCCTCTTTAAGTGCTCCAACATTCACGTTGTGCTCCCGTGAAAAGCAAGTTCCGCCTTGCATGTATTGCACACGACAGCATTTTTGGTTAAGTTTAGTAAAACCTTTCCAAACCTTACTCGTTCGGATTCGTTTACACTCCATCATAATTCCATCATCAGTTTTCTTCTACTGCAGTAGCATTCGTGAGGGCTGCATCACACTCTAGCGCTACAGCGCCGTTGACAGCGACCCTTACATTAGGTCAGATGACATCAAACGACTACTCGACAACACAATTTTATATTTATTACAATTTTTATATTATATTATGAATATATTCATCTTTCTTCTCTAAATGTCAAAAAATACAGCTAGGCAGAATTTACTTTTAAGTCTAAAACCCTACAGAAAAAGAATTGGTTAGTGGGGCACAATGAATAGTCTCTAAAAGTAAAGAGAGGTCAGACTCAAGGGGCCACAAAACCAGTGGTATTTACTATAAAGTGCATTCCTTTTTTAACTCTCCAATAAAAGCGGAGTCAAGATGAGACAAAACTTGCTCAGCTTATTGTCTAATGAAAACGCATGCCTTCTGAAATAGCAAATAAGAAAAATGATTTTAGTCAAAGAATTTAAGTATCACCCATGACATAAATCATATTTACTCCCACTCAGTCACCTGATCTTATCTTTAAAACAAGACGTTTTAACCAAAACTGTTCCAGTCTCTCAGATTTGAGACCAAATAATGACTTTTATATGAAAACAATCCAATCCTACCCTTAAATTATATAGTTTTAAATAGAGTGGACTTCCATTAATAAACTGTTCAGTAAACATGACTTCTGACAGCTAAATAATCAAACAATATCCTTAGTATAAATTAAAACATTTGAATATTGTGCGTATTCCTGACAACTGGTTTAAAAATAAATCAATGCATTTTCTGGCAGGGCTCTAGACTAACTTTTTGCACTGGTTACACTGGTGCGCCTAAATTTACAAAAGTTAGGTGCACCCAAATTTTCAAAATTTTGGTCCCCAAGAGCAGCAAATGCTTTCTTTGAAGCAGTATTAATTCCTAATTAAACAAATAAAAACGATAATACCATTTACTACCCAGATCAAGAGTTTATAATGCAGCCTATTTATTTATTTTTTTCATTTTTAAGTATCAGAATATTATGGTTAATGCAGTAACGAGACGGTAGGCATATTATTGACATAGGCTCCATAACATGACATGGCTTACCTTGGGCATGAGCATGCTCGACCTCACTGTGTTCAATAATATATTCATCGGTCTTCCTTTCCGCAAGATACGACTGTACACAATGATGCATTCCTTTGTGCCGATATATGTGTCTCCGTCGATCAGGAATTCCATGTACGCACTGTTCACAATTTGCACAGACGTCTTTTTTTTCAATGTATCTGCGATGACTCCTATAAATTGGGTGCGCGCGACATCATTGCTGTACGTCGGGTTTACGTTCAAGCCATTTTTCTTCATAAGAATTATTTCGGACTTGAATTTAGTGAAGGGGAGTTCTTCTTTTGCAATATTGTAGGCAACGTTAAACTTAATTCTCATCTCGGCCTCGTCTGATGATCTGTTTGCAGCTGCCTGCCGCTGAAAGGCAGCGGGGAGAGGGGACACTTGAGCAGTGCATTTATCGCGGCATGTTATGTGTTTTATAGAAAATTCTGAAGTTTATAGTTTCGATTCTAAATGTATTAGAGCCAGTCACAGGGGAGGTTGATGGCTCCGTGTCAGAGCATTGGTTATTATTTTCAAGATCAGGCCCTAACTTATCTTTCTTAATGAAAAATCTGTCAATTGTTCTTTTCATCTTCTCTCGTAATCCACGGCTACATCCACTGTTTACCTGATGGACTCACCTCTCTCTGTCTGACTGCATCACGTGCATTTTCAAACGTACGTTCACACACATACAGGAATATCTGGACCACGGCCAATCAGGGGGGGGGGGGGGGGGCGGGATACGCTCTTCACTATCTCTGATTGGTTTAGACCACTAATGTGTGTCTGTTGTTGAACAACAGGGAGACTCACGGAGTTTCGTTTTTTTCCCTCGAACGACGGGTCGCACCGGTGCGACCTTTGATTTTTTTTTGTCACACCATTGAGAAATTAGGTCGCATATGCGACCAAATTGGTCGCACTCTAGAGCCCTGTCTGGTGTTATAAAAATAATATTTAGTTCTGTATGAGAAATGAGCTGCGAGCATTTCACAAAAACGCAAAGAAAGAGCTAAAATAGGCATTTAAAATTCACAAAATATGTATTTTATGAGCACTTTTATGACTGTGAAAACATGAAATGTGAGAACATGGCATCAAGTAACTGAATGTTTCGTGTCACATGCAAGCTTACCGACATGATATGGTCATGGAAACTGCTGTTGGAATGATAACCCATTGATATCATACCCCAGTAACCCTACCCTGGAGAGAACATGCACAAACAAGCTAGAATACTTTATTTTATACAGCGTTCAAAACAACAGTGCCACAGACTTTCACCATCATGGCCGTCCAACTTTTCTTCTGAATTGAAATCCATTCCATCCACAGAAAACAAACAGCCCTTCCCATTTGACTTTTTAAAATTCTTTTCTTCAAATTTCTTGTTACAACTTTGGAAAGGATATCTCAGTGATGATCTCCACTAATGCATTGGCTACGGTTATTATAGCCTTCCCACAACCCACTTTCACCCTTCAGCGCTTGTTAGTCCTACCCAACGCATGCACGCAAATTAAACAATAAACAAGCACAGAAGAGCAATGTGAATGAAACAATATGCTATGTGAATAGAACCAAGCCTCAGACCAACAAAACACACACACTGAAAACCAAACGAGCCAATATAAACAGAGAATAATCAGTGACAAACAAATTCCATCAGGCTTCACGGTGAGAACACCAGAGGGGAAATACTGGGAATACCTCAAGCAGAAAATGAAGCTAATACCGCTTGTCTGAGCACTAGCCATTATGTAAGTGAAATTCTGATGATCAAATAAATAAATATCTAGAATAAATGAAAAAGCAATGCCAAATCACACGTCTACACCTCAAATTGTATTTAAATCGCATATTAAAATAAACAATTAGTAACAGAGTTTACAGTGCAATGTATCTTTATTAGATTTTTAAGATGAGGAAACATTCATTTATACAATAAACATCCTACATATAACCTACATATAGTCTATAAATTGCCTATTTCTGATATTAAAACTAAATGTTGTATAAACTATAGCTAAATATGTAATGGTCTTCACCACTAGACGCTAAAAGAAGTCTTTAAGACTCTTTATCCATATTGGAAATTGCTATTAAACTGGAAAATGGATATGATGTCAGATGTAATATATACCTTTACTGCTTACACTGAAATAGCCTAACCCTAAACCAACATTTTGATGCTATTTTGCTACATGTGAGCAATTCCAATGTTATGGATGTGACGTTTGCAAAACTTGAAACTTGTCAGAGAAAGTATATGTTACCAATATATTCAAATGGCAGTTTATATTTTTCAAAGCCTTGATCCATCATGTCTCTGCTTTTTTTTGTGCGAATAAAAGAGCCAAAGCCTTATACGACTGATCCATAGTTCCATCAAGCCCTAGTCTACTACGGACAATAAAATGATATTAATTTGCTACATTTTCATTTGGCAAAACTTCATGATCTCAATTCTGTTACTCCATGCTTCGTCATGCAGATTCACAAGTCTGTTGACGCCAACATAATTTCTTTATTTACAAACTATAGGTAGTCTTTGTGAGTGTATTTGCTATTTTGTAGTTGCCTAGTGACAATGAACAGTTTTGTAGAGGAAAAGTTCAAATAAAAATGTGCATTTGAATGCAATATTTGTGCAAAACAACTTCTTTGAAAGACAGCACAGCTATACTCGGCTTTTCCTCCATATTTGGAACCGTTTAGTATCACTTTTTTGCACCCACTTGAAAAAGGTTTCTAAAATTAGATGAAGGCGATTCTTTTCTTAGATGGAAAGAAAAGCATGACACAACAACAAAAGATTATCCACTGCATTCGCATTTTAAACTACCACTACTTTGATAGAATGCATTGTTCAGTGTTATGGGCACTCAGTGTATTTCTTCTTTTTCTTTTGGTTATTATACCAGGAGGTTGTGAATGTCCGTTGCATTCGTTATGAGGTCACCAAGCTGACATTGCAGAGTGACACAAAGACTAAATGTAAACCAGATCTAAACCAAACCCACTCAGAGTGGCCACTTGAAGTCAGTGGAAACACAAAGTGAACCATGGTGAGTAGAGCCAAGCCATACCAAGCAGAGTTGTACTATATGACTCATTGTAGGGTCAAGTACCATTTATGCATCGTCATCTTTACCAAAAATCCCAATTCTATCTCTTCTAAGAGTGGCAGGCAGTCCCATATAAGAACAAGACCTTTAAAAAAAATGGTAAAGCAAAAAAAGGAAAATAGTGCCAGGTAAGATCATAATTTTACATTTTACTTGCTATGGTGTAATTTTTGGAGTACTTTATTTTGCCATACATCCATACAACCCCTATATCCTACATTTTCCAAATATAGGAGTTGTGTCAATACTACCAAAGTTGCACAAAATTCTAAGTTCAAAGTTTATTTTGAGTGAGTGTACACAAGACCTACCATGTTAATAAATAATTTTTGTGGGTTTTTTTTAATGTAGCTACATAATCTGATATGCAGTTGGCAGTATTCACATAGGAGTTGAAATTTCTCAAAAAAACAAAAAGTAGAACACGTTATTTTAGTTTCATTATTCATGCCAACTGCCAAGGGGCAACCTCCTGCTTTCCCTCTTGCTGCGTAATAGGAAGTAACTGAACTGCAGTTCCTCAACCAGCCACTTGAGGCTGGCCCCAGAAGTGAGCAGGATCTCATTCACTCCAACATTCATTTTATTTTAAGATTTATTAAGCCTTAAAGTTATGTATAATTAAAGGCATGGTTTCTTGAGGGGCAGATGATTGACAGCTCGTCTCATAACGCGTCATTCTCTGGCGTCGTTCATTCCAGCTAATAAAACAATTCATAAACTTATATCTTTGTTGAAAGTGCAACATTATTTCAGAATTTAACATTTGTTGAATGGTTATCATTAGCTGTTAGCCAACACTTTCATTACAGTCTCATGTTTAAACCTTCAACCACTCAGGCATCTTCGAAATTCCCACATCCTGCCTCTGTGGATCTTCCTGTTAATGGGGAAGTGACGCACTTTCACTGAAACCTATGGGTGACATTGAGTCTATGTTATTTATGTCAAAGCCCATGTTTCACTTTAAAAAAAGAATTTTGTACCATATTTGATGGCACTTTTACAAACAATTAATATGCGAATGGATCACTTGTGCTCCCATTGGTTCTTAAGGGTTTAATAGGCCTCAAAACTCTAAAATGTACTGAAACTCAAAAGTCTTTATTTAAAATTATGAAATTGTTAACTTTAAATTTGTGTTCTATTAGAAATAAATAATTACCACATTTTAAAAAGCACAGAGAAAATCAGCTTTAGCAGCACATGGTCTCCAATCCATTCCACACAAACTTTGCTTTGATAAACAAAAGTAAAGAATAGACTGAGAATAGTTCCAACAACCCACTCACTGCTCGTGAATTTTAGCAGTGTGTTGAAGCCTAGGGGTCTCATACAGTACAGCAAGAGCTCACTGTGACAGCACACACATCCTCCTCTGACCTAAAAACAAGACACCGGTCGCCTGCAACACATACAATAACTCAGGAGAGAGACGTCCCAGATTATGGGAGAGCACTGCAGTCACAAAACCCTCCTCCCCCAGTGCACACATCAACACTGAATCATCTGGCACCAGAGGACACCATATGTCCAGTGGTTGTGGGGAATGGCAGCTTCAGTCGTTCTGATTTTTCACGAGGGATTTCATGATTGGAAAGCTTGTCAGTCTCTGTGGTAATTGTTCATCTTACTGTATGTGTTTCAGTGCACTTCTTCAGATGTGAAGCCAGGTGCAGAGTGGTCACAGGGGGCCATGGTCAGATTCGGGTTGCTGGATAAAGTCCAGGTGTGACTCCATCATACATGTTGCACATGCCAATGAGACAATCCTGACTAAATAACTGCCAATGGGGGAGTTGTACTGCAGTCTGTTCTATCATGAAAAAACGAGAAGCAGAGATCTGATGTCCCACTAAAGGACACTGATTTGAAAATATAGCCAATTTCCCTGCATGACTGAATATGAGGCAAAGGAAACACATCTCTCTTGATTTCAGGGTTCAAATTTAAGGTAAAATAAAAACTATATATAGTAAGAATATTTCTTGATTGCAAATGATACCAATAAAATGAATAAATAAAATATGAATAACACCACATTATCCACATGGTGTGCAGTGGTTAATCTATATATGTTCTCTCATTGTCTACCTTCACTGTCAGAATGTGATTATCTCTGCCACTTCTGACAAAATACCTGGTCTTCCAATAGAAGGTTTGCTTACGGAAGCTTAGAAGTTCTGTAAGGAGTAGCAAAAGCCTATTTATGTGCAAGCAGGGAACAAATTGTGAAAATGGGCAAAAGCTGTTGTGCGATTGACTGTTCAAACCAGTCTTTCAACGAGTTCAGGTACACCATTCTACAGATTGCTAAAATCCAAAAAAGGGTGCCATTCAAAGAAATAACAGAAATCTCGGTTCTGAAACGGTCGTTGGCCGAAATCTGAATTTGTGGTGCTGGGTAAATCAAACTAAATCACAGTATTCCGTAATGATAAAATAAACATTTGATATCTTTCTGTTACAGGGAAAAAACTAAAACAAAAACATTAAAGAACTTTCTCCTTTGTGCTTAAAATAACAGTTAAATATCACACAGATTGTTGGTGCTGTTTAGTAGGGGGTCACCGATCCTCTACTCTACACATACAAACAGAACATCCATGGATGCAGAAGAAGAGCCCCTGTTGTGAGATGCAGGTTAAAGGGCTTTTATTAACAGAAAATGTTTATTTTAGCTCTAAATGTGTAAATGGCAAATGCCATGTGTTATACAAAATATTTTTGTAAACATGGTTATTAAAAGCCAGTAGTGTTCAAAATGTCAGGAAATCTAATATCTGGCCAAATCTGGATGTACGATGAAAACTGGTCGTCTGGTAAGCCATGGATATCACAATCAATTCCAATTCTTTTTCATTTAGTCACATGTTATTGAACGGTCACATGTTATTGAATAACTTGTGTTTCTGCACTTTTTTGCCATCAACCCAAACTATTTCTGCCACTCAGTCTGATGAAAAGAGCATGGCCCATGCAGTGGAAAAGTTAAGGCAAAGCACACTCTGTAAAAGTCTACCCCCTATTTGGAAATTTGTTCAATAAAAAAAAAAGTGGGTGGCAAGGTGATGCAGTGGGTAGGAATGTGAATGATCCTGAAAGGGAAGAGATTGTGAATGACTGGGTTGGAAAATGAATGAATGAAACCAAATGGATTATTTAATCTGGGTACTTTTTGCATTGTTGTAATTCGAACTCAGCTTGACTGCTATGTTTCAAGTGATTAATATACAAGTAAATCATTGCTAAAAAGCCTTGAAGGTTTATTTTTAAACAAAAATATAAATAAAACATAAAAATTTGGTATAAAGTAGTAATCCATGGGTTCCAGTTGCAAATAATCTTAAAGATTATTAAAAGCTCATTTGAACAGCTTCATTTCACAGTAATACAAATGTACCACTTACACTGTAACTCAACACCAACATAACCACTGAACTGATTGCAGAGCAGGACATTCTGTGCAGTATCACTTGCATAAATGATTGACATTTTGTAGCATAATAATAACATCTAGTCCAATTCAGTACATAAGAGCAGCGGAGCAAAATCAAATAAACCCGGTCATCATTTTCTCAGTGAACTGTTTTTGTATACGAATACAACGGTTTTGGTAAACTGCCTTTATATACGAATAATTCTGTCAATCACAAGTCAATCTCAGGGCACACTGATTGAAAAACACTGCACTGTTTATTAAATAATCTGCTTTTTAAGCCAATTCTCTTGCGTTTAAAAAGTTCTATAGTGTTCTGCCGCTGGTCAAGTTATCAATCACACACATGCTCTAACTGTTTTAAATGCACCCCAATCATTGCGGCAACCTTACAACAGGGCAGAACATGTGATTTAATGCATATATTAAAGTACAAAGGGTTACAAAGGTTCTCACCCGTCACCACTACATTCCTTGGACAGGAGTCTCAAGACACTTTAGTCTCGAGATTGAAATGACTAAAGTCATATTTGTTTCCCAAATGCACGGGACACACTATAGAAACAAAACATCATAAAAAACATAATTACTCTAATTTTTTATTTTAAATTAGTACACTTAAATAAGTAGCACACCTTATATTGATTTCTTTTATTCTTCAGGACTAAAAGTGAATAATAAAATGAAAATCGATCCAAATGCATTGATCGTCTCTTAGTGAATTATACAGACATGTTGATGCCTGCTCGTCCAATCTGAGAAAACTGGATTCTGAGGAGCGGAACTTAAACTTAAAGCTGGACATGACAAGCCTGCAAGTGCAAGGTAGTGGGACAACTTGTTTGAATGGAAAGACTTACTGGCTGTTTTGGAAAATTGTCAATTTTGCACAGTACGGGTCAAATGCTTAATTCAGTCGAGTTCACGCTGAAGCAAAAGATTTGTGATGAGTCACGTTTTCCACTGTTTATCCGAGGTTAGGATTTTGGACAGGTTTCCTTTATGCTTTATTTTCCCACTCTGTGATTCCCGGAACAAGAAATACAATACCATGATGACTTCACACTGATGTGAACAGAGAATGCCAAAATACACTACTAAATATCTGGAACAGAATGTCAATCAAATCTAATGACCTTGTCCACGTGTTTCAACTTTCATTCACTTCGTTTTTAATGGTTAAATAGGTGCCACAGACATCTGACAGATGAAACAGCAAATGCAGACTCAAAGCAATGATGACAGGTCCACTGATATGGTGCACTCAAAATAGTTCCTTTAACTGACTCCCCTCTGGATACATGGACAGATGCAAGCATTTTTGTCCTATTTAGCATGTTAATAAATGCCATGATCAAACAATCAAAGAAGTCGATGAAAGAATAAAGCAGTGGAAAGAGAAATTGCTGAAATGTTAGTGGATTCAGGCAAGCCACTGGAGATCTTTCTTCTTACACAGTTCAGAATATAGATATGCAGTACATATCTTACATACCATGCCAGCCAACCCACAACGTTGGCATGTCACCACAAAGAAGCACTGATACAGTTCTGACAAATTTCGGAAAGCACAAGAACTGCTACCAACGGTCCTCAAAAAGGGTATTTTATACAAAGTATGGAGAAATTGCATACAATAATTTAGGTTACAATCAATTAACAATAATAACTTATGGCAATGATCAACAACAAATCTCATTTTTGATAAGTCGACTTTCATGCAGCATCACAATGTTTTTAAGAACGGTAATAAAAACAGAACAGAATTGTTTGAACAATTTGATGCAATTTAAAAAATATGTATACTGACCGACAGCTTTCAAGCCTGGAAAAAATGGTGAGAGGACACCGGGAGATTTCAACTGTAAGCTACACTTTTATTTTTGTATAAAATTAGCCATGTTTTAATTCCTTGGTGTTTTGCTCAGCACTTGACTTGCGTTAATTTTGTGGCATGTAGTTACAGTATTTAACAAATGGAAACCAAAACACGTGACTGAGCATTTGAACAGCCCGCAACGGTTGTTAACATATCAAATACTTTATATCAAAGTGTAATCTTGTCTGTTAACAGTTAACGTTACTATTGACTGCTTTTAAACAGACTTAACTTTGCTCCTCTTTGTTAACCTTGTGTTTATCTAACATTAAACCTGTTTCTATTTCGCTATTCTCTCATTCACTTCCAACATACACCACAATGACCTGTATATATTGTTGTTTTTTACTTTGTAGAATCAAACTAATATAGATGTTTGATATGATGCAGATTTCAGAGGTTTGAAGCATGGTTTAAGGTGATTCCTGTGACAAACTACAGTATTAAAGAACTAAACATGGTAATGTAAGAAATCAACAATACTCATGAACAAGTCTTTCAACAGCTTTAAATACATTTATATTTTCATACAGTAACTGAAAACAACATCATCTGGTGATGCATAATGTACTTCTAATATTTGGTGGAAGAAACGTGGCTGAAATGTTATTTCTTTCTATGTCCCTGCACAGGTTTATGTGGATGGAGATGAATGTGTGTTATTCAGAATCCTCAGCAGAAAAAGTGATGTGGTTCTGCAAACCCTCTCCTCCTACATCATCCCATGCTCGATGGGAAGCATCTTGTAGAAGGGTGGTGGTGTTATGGACAATTTGAAATATACCTAAGGCTAGGGTTACTCTAGTAGGTTTGACATATGCACTGCATCTTGACTTCCCGAAATGGCCAATATCTTTCTTTTCACTCAGCAAGTTCTGTAAGTGTCCTTGTCTTTTAACTTTAACCCAAAATATGTTCTGGTTGGTAGGAGATCTTCACAGATTCAAAACACTACCTTGTGATCAACAACTTTCTTACATCCTGTATGTTTTCTTAAGGGAAAAGTTTTAACATTGTTAAAAAGTTAAACTTTTAAATAAATGGTCAATTCATTCAAATGATTGTGTTTATTATTGACTTCAGAATAGCTTGATTTTACTTTTAAATTTAACTTTTTAAAACTTTTACAGTTTATTGTACTCATGACTTTAAACTTAGTACACTACATTGTAAAGTTAATTCTACTCAATTATATTAGTTCTTTTATTTAAATACTTGATAAAGTTTAAATGTAATACAATGGAAATCGTATGTACACCTAACTTAAAACAACTGGCTGTTTAAATGAGACAAAAACTGAAAATTTTGGTTACTCTGAAAGTTTTGAGTTACTCTACCTCGTTTTAAGTTCAATCAACATGTTGGGGTTTACAGTGCATACACTTTTGTATGAAAAGATCATATTGTTTCATTCTTACATGGGAAGAATACAGTATTGGGAAATTACAATAATGAAACGTTGTGTTCATTGTACAAGAGAGTTTATATTGCCATTTCGTTATCCGATTAATCTTAAACAAAAGTATTGTCTGATATTGTAATACTCATTAGTCGCAGTCCGAAAAACATGTTGTAATCACCGAATTTTATGATTAATATTACCCTGCAAATAAAATGGATATAATGAAGTGTCCAAATAACGCAACGTCAGCAACATTTGATCCTAGAAGGACGATTTCGATAAACGCAAAGGAATAAAAGCAAGGGGTAAATAATAGCATAAGCCATATATTAACGTATGTGTGTTCGGGTTGTTCAATAATCAAACACTGAGCACCTGTAGATAATTGTTTCTTAATGACACGTGCGCGGTCATGTGGCACTCGGAGATCACCAAAAACTCGCTTGTTTTTTGTTTTTACCGTGAATTCTGTCTTTCATGTTTGAGATTATAACAGTATAAGAACTTCATGCCAGGCAGAATTGAAAACATTGAATTTCACAATGAGGAAACGTGATGTAATCGCCATAAAATCGGCGATTTCACTGAAACGTGAGTCGTGTAGGTTAAGCGCACGGGAGGCGAGAGAGAGCGCGTTTCATCCTCTCGAACATCTGAATCTGTCTGTCGATTTAACAGTTATTCGTCCAAAACACACCTTTAAACCAGCAACAAATCAGTCTCAGGTGAAAACACAAATAAACCAGCTCGTGGGCAACTCACCTGCGTTCCGAAGTTTCTTGTTCCTGTAGACGGAGAATATCACCAGCAGGTTTCCCAGTATATCCACCACTATAGTGAATATGAGGAAACAGCCGAGTGTGGTAGTGACCCAGGGCGGCCGCTGAAGCGCTTGCTCGCTAGGGTCCAGTGCAGAGCTGTTCAGAGAACTCCCATTCATAAACATTGTAGATGTTCATCAAACTTTTTGCTCAATCATCTGAATAAACCGCGCGGTCCAGGCAGCGCGCGTCTCTCCAGTGGGATCTCATCTCTTCTTGAGGTCTGGAGAAGTTGTGCGCCCCAGACAACTTTCCTCTGTGCTGTCGTAGGTTTTCGCGTGCCGGGGTCTGCACTTTTATGGCTGTGCGTGAACCCATCACAGTGTTGGTACATGACATCCACGGGCAACTTCAAAGCTCCGGTGAACATGTGATTTACGGCATTGTTGTGTGTGTCTCCCCCCTGTGGTCGTCCTCGGAAGCGTTCGCTTCATTCATCCGCTCCCGCTGCGTGATCCGCTTTCATACCGTCATTCAGCATTATTAATCTGCACTAAAAGAAGATTTATTCAGCTCTCTAATCTCCATTCAGGAAAATGTAGCATTTATTGGCCGTCTAATGTAAAAAAAATGAAATTGCTGCTGTTGCTGCAAATCTATTATTATTATTATTATTATTATTATTATTATTATTATTATTATTATTATTATTATTATTATTATTATTATTATTATTAATAATAATAATAATTGTTATTAATATTATTAATTGTTATGTTTTGGCAGGTGTGAATACCAGAATCAGAAATGCTTCCAGAAATATAAACCGTTTTTTAAAATAGATTTTTGTAAATCTTTAAAAATGCAAAAGTGATCAAACAAAAAAAATCTGAATCAAATCAATATTTGGTGTAACTATCTTTTGTCTTCGACTTTGATTTTTTTAAGTAAACTTGCTTTAAATGAGTGATTTGGCATGATTATTGTCAGGTCAACCAATAATACCAAACAGCTGCTGATGATCAATGTTACAGGTTGAAACCCAGTCATGAACCGAAACAGAAAGAGCTGTGTAGAAGAATTGAAATGAGCCAAACTCTGCTACTAAGATGAGGTTGAGAGGACAGTTTCTTCTCATGGAAAAATTTACAAATCAACGAGACACAAGGCAGCAATGCTGCATCAACAAGGTCTCTCCCAGACAAAGATTTCAAAGACTTGGGTCACAAGATGTGCTGCTTAAGCACTTTCGAAGAGGCACAAAGACATGGGCAACGTTGAGGATCCTAGATGCTGTTGTCATCCAAGGAAACCTGTGCAGCAGGTAAAAGACTCAAAGCTTATTACCTTCAAAAACTGAAGATTTCCAGCAATGCAGGACCCAGGTACTGGCAATACAACATGCGAAAATCACCTCGTATTTTTTGTGTGTTTAAAAATAGCATTGAAAATAAAGCTGATCTCTAATCTTCTTTAATTAAATTTTTAAAAATTATACAGAGTTACCAAAAAGCTCATACACTTGAAGTTGGTGTGATGGATCTTCAATCTTAAAGTTTTTCAAAATGGAATCGTACATCGCAATGCATTTACTGTCCATGTTTGTAGTATGGGAACCCACTCTTTCAACTGCAATTCATCGACTGTCCACTTGAGGCTGGGTCCAGAAGTGAGCAGATTCCATTAACACCATTACTAAAAGTGCTCAACATTTCATTTAAGGTTAAACTTTCAGCCCATTGGCCATCTTTGCTACCTCCAATCTTACCTCTGTGCATTCTTTCTTCAGATATGATAACCCGAAAGTGCTACATTAGCATAGCTGGCTTTGCCCAATTTTCAGCCTCCAATTCCTCCACAGGAAACCTATAAGTGTCGTCACACTTTCTCTTTTTTTTTTGTTTTAGAGTTTACTGTCCAAAATATCTTGGTTTGCTAAAACATTCCGGGTTCTTTTCATTAGAGAAAATAGGCCAACCCCAGCATTTGAAAAACAACCTCACTTTATTGTACCCACTACACAAACTTTAAGCACAACACAGTCAAATACCACCTCTAAACCCTGAAACCAGATCCTCGGCCGTTGAAACCAGTTCTATGAAGCTCACTTGCATGTTCTTGAGCTAATCTGCAGTTTTTGGGGTTGTAGTGATTGACTCTACATGAAACTACATTTTGTTAAGGTCGTTTTCATTGATGTCCATTTTACTCTAGTTCACCCGTTAGAACCATAGGCCACCATTACCCCCTTGTCTTGTGATTGGGGATTATGACACACACAAATGAAGGAGACACTTAGGTTCACACCATAACACACAGAAAACAAATCTATGATACCTTCAACCTTTGACAAAAATAACTATAAAAAGTAACACACACGCCCACACATCGGGGATTCTCCGATCATGCCAGTAATCGGCAGCTGTTGACCTGTCTTTGACCTCTAAAAGGTTTAACAGAGAGAACGTTGCCATCTACTGGTAAATTGGCGACATGGATTTGTCAAAACATTAATGAGACACTGTCAAGATGAAAATAAGGAGTGTGTGTTGTATTAAGTTCGATAAACGATAGTTTTAAATTAAATATGAATGTGATTTTGAATGAATGAATCTCTCAATATCTCAGTGCTCTTTAGCGTTTCTGTAGGTCTACAGCATGTGATGATGTAGTGCCCCCTGGTGGATGTCTCATGCATGTTCACTTGATTCATCTGAAGTACTTTTTTCTGCTCATACACATGTACTGGGTTCATCCACTTATCAACCACCCACTATTTAATCTTAATGATAATACAATAAAAATCTCACATCCTGTGGTATTGTAAAGTTTATACAAAACGATTTTAACAAAGCAGATATTTATCAAAATCCATTGTCATCGCAGGGGGTTTCTAGGATCAGCAATTTAGAAAACAACTCACACACATGATGCATCCAGATTTGTACTGATTATAAATACAATAATCAGATTTATATCCATTTTCACAGTGTCAACATCACGTCTGGTTTTTAAGAGGGTCATGTAGCAAACGGTTGTGCGATAAATTCCAGGATAAATTCTTACATTTTTGTAGGTTAAATTTGAAAATTTTGAGCACTTTATAAAAGATAAACAACAGGATCGCTTGTATTACCAATTGTTTTCTTGGTGACTATGCTACGCGATTACATCCTCCTCTTTAGGTCTGGGCTGGATTACCGAGAGTCCATGAGGTGGAAAATTGTATAGAGCCCCAGAACAAGAAAGCCAGATCACTATTTTGTCTTTCCTCAATTTGTGTATAATCTCACTAAATGTTGTTGCTTTCTTTCCATTGCTTTTGATGGCGTTGAAGGTCTTGCCTGGTCTAGGTCTACATGAGTATCCCTGGCATCAGCCGAGAAGGTCTTTGTCTGTAGAATTTAGAAGGCTTATAATTGTCTGTAATAAGTAGCTTTATTATTGAGGTGAGGGAAACCTTGTAGAGCCTTGAGGCTTAACAGTGATGTCATAAGTATTAGATCACTCTGTGATTTTGCATGTTCTACTTAGAAATCATGGATATGTCTAGAATTTGCATAATGTCTGGATTTTATTTTTGAAATACTTTTTTGTTTTTTAAATGTATCTCCATGATCTCCAGTAGGAGAACTTGCAAAATCACAGGGTGATCAAATACTTATTGACCTCATTGTAGATGCTATATTTTTGAGACCACTAGAGGGCAGTCACAAAGTTTCAAATGGATCATAGCATGGATTTCAGCTCTATCCTTGGTGAACAATCACATCTTTCACTACAGTTCAACTTTTCCTTTTCTCCATCTTGCAAAATCACAGGGTGATCAAATACTTATTAACCTCATTGTAGATGCTATATTTTTGAGACCACTAGAGGGCAGTCAGAGACACAATCCGAACAAGAAATTGGTAGCGAACACTTTGTTAATATAACCTTAGATAAAGTTTACGGTCTAATAAACACGTATAACAAATAAGAAAGTTTTCTCCACCTCAAAAATGCTACCTTGTGTTTGAAAGTGACATGAGCACCAGAATTTCCCCATAGTTCTTTTTTGCCCTGTAATGTTTGAACAGTTTTTTAAGCTTCTTTGTGAAAATGTAACATGCTTTTATACTGAATACAATGCCAAATAATCAGTGTTACAAATGAATACTTTTCAAAGGATATTCATATTCAACAAAATCAAACACAATCAATTGACTTAAAATGACTAAATCGTTTAAAATTACTTTTGGGAAAATAACAAAGGGTTGTATTGAATAAAATCTCTAAAATGTATACACTAATATAACATAAAAGTTGTTATTTAAAAATACAGGCATCAAAGGCCTGGTAATAACAGTTTTATTTCTCAAAGAACATTACGTTCTCCTTCAGCAGCGATTACAAACATTTCACTCAAATATCCCCTTAATCTCTCCTTTTCTCCTGATGCTAAAACCTTTAAATTTGCCAACAAAAAAAGACACACTTTTTGTGCTATTTGAAAAATAGATCAATTTCAAATTGCATGATTCTAGAATGCCTTGAGCATTAAAATCAATCACGATCAATCAATACATCGATCCCAAGCTGAGAAGGTTCCTACGTCCTGCATTAAGCAAATAGTATAAAACTAATTTTGTTCTATGGTTCTTTAGAGTGGACCAGGGTTGCATTATACTCCCCTCCAGAGAAACACATTTGACCCTTTTGTTATGTTGTGGTTCAATGGCATTTTGAGGTCAATCTAAATTAATTTTAGCTAGTAACTACAAAAGTAAACTTTTAAGAAGCTGCCGACTGTAGAATTGTAATAAAATGAGCGTCCCCTGTTTGAAACAACAGAATCCATGATTGATGTGTACACAACTCCAAACTGTAGCCGTACAAATGATTTCATCATATTGTATCACAAAGTTTCAAATGGATCATAGCATGGATTTCAGCTCTATCCTTGGTGAACAATCACATCTTTCACTACAGTTCAACTTTTCCTTTTCCCTGTCTGATGAAAACTACAAACAAGGCATCTCAGTTTATAGGTCATGAATCAAATTTTATTTACATAGAGATTGAAATGATACAGAACAATATAATGGACATCGTTCATATAACAATAGAAAACCAGCTAGACCTCCACCACGTGTCTGTTATGACAAAAACATATATAATGTGCAACAATACGCAAGACATTTAGGAAGATCTCAAACCCTGAGGTCAATCACTGATTCATCTTTCATTATTCATCATACAAAAATATGAACAATACAAAATAATCTCTATAAACAACAATAAAATGGGACTTAAATTATCTAAATGATGTGTGTGTCTGTGACCCACTGAAGCAAGAGATAATTAAACCTACACACTGATGTTTACAATAATGTTTTTTACTATATATGTGTAAATGTAAGATTTTATATAGCCAAGATGTCTGTTACTGTACATCTGTGCATCACTGTACTGTTCATTTGGGATTGTGTTGTATCTCATATTGTTGTAAAGTTTCATTTGGTCGCTAGGAGCGCTATTGACCCGTATAACCTTCATTTCTGTTTTTTTTTTTTCTTTGATTAAATAATGATTTTTCAAAGAAGTGGTATTCTTTTTGAATCACCCTGTATTTTGACGAATCCTGAAAGTTAAATGATTTTGGAATTGGAAGCAGAATTGTTCTCTACTGAGAATGATGCTAAAACAGCTGCAAACTTAGAAAGAACAAGCTGTCAAGTAAATTAAAATCAAAATGTAAAATCCAGAAGTACATATACCTGAAAATCTGTGCTTCTTTCAGCTCTCACCATTCTCTTTGTACCATTTTTAAAAGCTTGCAAGTAAAAATACATTCTTGCCAATACTTTTCAATGTGATTTTCTACTTACTACATTGGAAAATATAAGTTTTTTGTGTAACTGGTCCAAAACAGATTTAATGTGCAACAACTGTATCCTGATGCGCAATTTGTCAAAATGACCATATTTTTCGCCGTATAAGACGCCCTGGTATCTAAACCAAATACTGTAGTAAAATATTTAATATCAACTGTGTAAAAGTTAACAGCAGTTTAAGAACAATTATATGCCAAACATGTAACATGAACAGTCAGTAAATAGTAAAAGTAACAAAAAAGGCTGTAATGTTTCATACCTGCTCCTTACAATCCGAGCAGAGATGGGCGATGACGTCAGCGCGCACCGACCGCTCCGGAGTGTGATGGGAATTTTCCTATATAATACTCCCATCTAGTGGTCATTTAGAGAAATGTAATTTGAGAAACTTTTTGAGACACGTCATACTTCAGTCCCGCCCTTCTTTCAGCGCTTGTCTTACTTTGAGAGGCTCGAGGTTCTTCTTCCAATGCGGATAACACGTGTGTAGGAAATGCGTTGAGACTGCTAAATCTTTACAATAAATAGCCGCATTTGCTGTGTTCTCTCTCAAACGGTCTCCAGTGTTTATTATCAATTGAGAAGGTATATTTTTTACCATAACAGGAGCTAGGCTGAAGCCGCGGCCTCTCTTACGCCTGTCCTATGGCCGTGACTGCCCTCCATTCCGCGGCGCTCTGCATTGCCGTATAAGACGCACCAACTTTTCCCCTCAGTTTTGGGGAAGAAATTATATTATCTTATACGGCGAAAAATACGGTAACAAAAATTGGGAGGCATGAACTCGTACAAACCAGAAATGTCTCAAGAAACAAAACAATGATATTTGGGGTGAGGGGGTGCTCCTTACAGATCAGTACAATAAGGTCCAAGATACAATATGCGTCATGATATTAACTGAAATGTAAAATGAAGCTAAAATAAACTTCAAAAAACTATTTCACTGTTTAAAATCAAAGTTTAAAAAAAAATCAGAGTTTTAAAAGTTTTAAATTGGTAAAGCGAGGATTGCCAGGGTCTAGTTTGATTTGACAAATCCTCCACTCGCTAGGGGGCAGCGCTAACATTTTGTCACCACTTTTTACTCAAAAGTTTAGAGCTGCTTTTCAAGTTTTTTAGTGGTGTACAACGATGCATGTTGTGACATTTTCGTATTGCAATATATTATTCCATGTGTAATATTTAATAAAGACTTCTTAGAGATCTTAGAGATGGCAGAAAATAATTAAAAGCTAGCTGCTGAAGTTGCACATTTGCTGAAGTGACAAGTTTGGCTAAGTATTTTACATACTTCTTCATTCAAGTCAGCCCATATGCAGGTAGGTCATTGATCTCCCTTGATAATGATCTGTTTTTTACGGTTATTTCATATGATTGCAGGACCAGTAACCTATATAAAGTTTATATTTTGCAAAAGTATGATTTGAAAGCAATAAGTGCCCAGCACAAAAGCTGCTGCCAGTGTTTTACTATACATTTTCATTCAAATGTTAAACTGCATACATTTCCAACCACCTCCAGTAATCATCAATACCAATCACCATAATTTGTCACAGCCTTGTTTCACCAGAGGTGTATTATCGAAAGCCAAAAGGGAACTTGATTCCAGCCGGTATTTCTTTACCCGACTTGTTTGCCAAGTTGTGCAGAAAACCTAATAAATAAGGCTGCATTTGTATCGGCAATGAGCAAACCCCATTTTAGTTTTTACAGTACAATATAAATCACAAATTATTTACATTGTTACGTGTTTTGTTATTTACCTGACATTTAGATTTAAATCGAATAAATGTCATTCTGTTCCATTTTATTGTGTACTGCTCTCCCGTAGAATGTATTTCCATTAAATGCACAGTGACCCAGAATCCAGCAGTTATAGTGGAGATGAATCACTGGGCAAAAATAGAAACAGCATAAATAAAACATTGAGGAAACGCCAGACTGCAATCAACAACAACAATGGCCATTTCAAAAAGTTAATTTTACTCTGCAGGTGTGCAAATGAGGGGAAAGCATTTCTGTCCACCTGAAATTCCTAACTAAAAGCAAGAGATATTTTGAGTTCTGAATGTGCATTAGACCTGGTCCTGTCTGTCTTTGAGATGGAAGTCAGTATAATGAAGGATCATGTTTCTCCCTTGTAGGTATGATTTGCATATTCAGATAAAATACTGCTGATGTGCTCTGAATATGTTTGAGCAGGTAAATTAAACATGAATCTCACATGTACCTGCTTACACTCCCTTCCTTGGTCCTACACAGACAACAGTTCCCCTCTTATCATCATTTCTGTTTTAGAAAAGTGTTTAAAAGACACATTTCAATCTTAGAGGGATTTTGAGCAAGAAGCTGGAGAGTCATTTATCAACATTGCGTACGCACAAAAACCAAATGTACGGAAGCTTTCAAGGTCAGAATTTTAAAGTGACAATTTTTCCTGAAAATGTGCATTTTTTCACATCAGCGTCATAGAGATTTTTAACATACACATGTGCAGGCCTAGATTGATTTCGAGTAAGAAGCTGGAGAATCATGTATCAACATTGCGTACGCACAAAAACAAATGTACGTAAGCTTTCATGGTCAGATTTAGAAACATTAGAATTAATACAGGAATGTGCATTTTTCCACGTCAGCTTCATACAGATTTTTAACATACACATTTGCAGGCCTAGTTTGATTTCGAGTAAGAAGCTGGAGAATCATGTATCAACATTGCGTACGCACAAAAACAAATGTACGTAAGCTTTCATGGTCAGAATTTTAAAGTGACAATTTTTCCCGAAAATGTGCATTTTATCACTTCAGCGTCATAGAGATTTTTAACATACACATTTGCAGGCCTAGTTTGAATCATGTACCAAGATTGCATTGTCGTAGGTGGGCTCCGAAAGGCCAATTGAGGGGAAGTGAATCCCTGAAGTAAAAACTGAAGTACTGTTGCCACCGAAGTGAATATTTATTGTGCCACCGGTGATACAAGTGAAATCAAATAGAAAAAAAAAAAACACACAGTAAAAGTATACAAACAAAACACAGAGCAAATGAACAAAATAAAGAGGGGAAAACCTAAATAAACTAAACTATATTTAAAAACGGAAATGTGTAGGACTCATCTGGGACAATCGTCCTCACTCAGGCTTCAGCTTTACACTATGTGTGAGAGTTAGTTACAGGCAGATAAAAGTCTCTTCCTGAACACATGTAGACTTTGTCATGGACTACAGCACACAGACTTCTATCTCCTCATTCTTTCTACAGGCTAACAAAGCCCTTTTTGAAGCCTGTTTCCAGCCCAAACTATTTGGACTAGACTGCATCGAGGTAAGTACATCTCACAGCAAGTTTAAACTTTCTCAACTGCATTAAATGTGACACATATATTAAATATGTCTCACAGCACATATTCTCATTATATCTCACAATTTTCTCTGAATACAAAAAAAATCTCATTCAGATTAACTGGTCTATGTTCTCTTTACAACCTCTTTTATCAGAACTGTGGATCAGGTGACAAGAAAAGGTTCTGTCAACGTCATAATAAAAGTCTTTCACACTGAGTCTGTCTCTTCAGTATAACGAAGCAAACATATATGATCAACTCAGAATCTTTAAATATTGTCCTTCACTAAAAAATAGAAAAATAGGGATGAACGCATAGCACATCAATAATATTGTGTACACACAAAAACCAAATGTACGTAAGCTTTCATTGTCAGATTTACTAGCAATAAAATCAACGCAGTAATGTGCATTTCTCCACCCTAGCTTTATACAACTGTTTAAAACTTTGCAGGCCTGGTTTAATTTTAAATGATTAACTGGGGTTTCATGTTTCCTTTTCTTTAAAATTACATTGATTTTGGCATATTCTTGGCAGGCAAAAATTAGGGTGTTCTACTGTTGTATGTAGACATATTTTCACGTTAATTTGAATGTATACAGAGAATCTTTGTTGGAACCTCTGTAAAGGCAAAGTAAAGCATGTGGATTTCTTTGTATGTATGCAACGCTTTAGTAAGAAGCATTTAGTAATGAAAATGCACCCAATGGCACAGGTTATTGATTTAAAATCTCAAAATCACTCTAGTATACAACTGCCCTGATGTTTGGTTGTTTTTGTCTACATAAATTAACCAAAAGCTACAAGCACCCTTGACTTCTCAGCTAAGACTACTAGACTACTGCTTGATTCTGAAATTGGGAAAGACAGAAATGGAAAGACACAACCCTCTTCTGAGTCATTTTCCACCATCTTTTTTCCCTCGAGACCCCTTACTGCACTCAGGCTATTCTTAGATGACAGACCATTTCAACAGAGAAAATCGCCTGTGCACTTTAAAATTTTGGGTTTACTTAAATGTCTTTAAACAGCTAAATATGAAATGATATCCATTAACGGATACATATCTAAGCTTATATAACACCTGTTAATGTAGTTTCGTAGGTTTCATGGTTGTACTGATACATTCTCAGTCTCGAGTTTGATGAACGAAGTGCGATGGCTGAATTATCAGAGCAATCTACATCTAAAATCTAAAATAATACAGTCATGCAAACAAGACTGTGTGAGACAGACTGGGAGATGATGGAGTGGTTAATACAGATTCGAGTCTTTACTGGCCTGCAAAGTCAATAATACTATTGAGGTCAGACAAAATTTCCCTTCCTTTCTTGACCTGAGAACAATTCTGAAAAGGAAGGGTTTATCTTAAATCCATGATTGCTAATACAAACTAATGCTGCTTTAGCCACCAAGAGGCCACTATGCAGTAGGTTGTTTGCACATGATGTCATTCGTAAGGTTCAAAATGCAGATGAGGGCCAGGAAGTGATTTTGAGCCAGAATCAGTTTTAGCTAACAATGAAACAGAAACTAAAAATGGCTAGGAGTTGCATTATTTACGAGTGATCACATCGGACAAACAGGAACAGCAATAATCTCTCATCAAGCAACAAAAGGAATCTGGAAGCAATTCAAAGGATGTCCTGAAAATGTGATTTGAAAACCTGGATCTGTGGTCGGCCTTAGAGTTAAAATCACTTATAAAAAAGTAAGCGTTTACTTTTTAAAGTTAATGTAGTTACTGTTATTTTATTACTGTTTGAACCAAAATATACTATACATGGAAAGATGATAGAGTCTCTTAGGACTGATAAGTGATATATTGATTTCAAATTTTTAGGAATGTTTCTCTCCTTTACCAGACAAATGATCAAAATGCGATATAATTTTCACTCTTACATTATAACATAAGGATGGGTATAAACTGTGCAGGCAAGATCAGATCATAGTTAATATAATTTACACTAAGGTCTATGTCAATACACTAAACCGTTGTAGAAACATACAACCATTTTGACATTATTTAATCAGGATATCCATAAATTCCAAACATTTTCCACTGGTTTTTCCAATTAATTCAAAATGGTGGTTACTTTGCATATTGGAAAATCATAGGACATCCTACGACTCATACAGACTGTCATGAGCCAGGGAACAAGAGAGAAAAAAAAAAACATTTCTTGACCATGTAGGTCAAAAGCAGTAGTTCTTTTAAAACATTCTCTAAATGCAGAAGTTCCTCTATTTCTTTGCATTTGTGTAATTCACTTCCGTACCCTCCCCACATCTGAATTCCACATGTAATTAGAATCATGTGATTGCAAACAACCTATTCTTATAACTATTATGGTGTTTCAGTTTCAATGTCAAACTCCTTTATATACATAAACTACTGCATTTAGCCTGTGACACATTTAATCCAGTTAACCGAATTGTAAGATGTAAACAAATTAGAAAATATATTTTTTCCAGTAGTACATGGACACTTAAGATATGAGTAATTGAACATTGGTGAAAATAAATTTAAAAGTAGCTCTTAATGTGCAACCCTGTGAATTTCACCCTTTGTAATGTATAGAGACATACTGGAAGGCCAAGAGGAAGTGCCCAGTTGGGGTTTGCTTGCTCATCTGGACACACACAGCAGCAACAGCAGCAGAGGAGGTCACCATGGAGATGATTGACAGCAGGAGGCCTTTCAAAGCTTCACGGCAACCACACAGGCTCCAGCTCGTCCTAAACAAAGCGATGCAACCTAAAACAAACAACATCTAATTCACTTCAAGAACGCAACCATTATGTTAGGCTTCAATGTCACATTATTTTAAAAAGCCCAAAGTATGATTAAAACCTGATCAGGGACAATCAATTCTTGTAGAACACATCATCAATTACATTATTTACACAAACGGTTGGTAGTTAATCATTTACCATTTTTATTATCTATACAGTAAGTTTAATTTTGTGTGGCTCATGATGGGTCGATTTTCCCCTAAAAAAATAGCCGGTGCTTGTGACTTATGCTATGATTAACAGCTACACAGAATACACAACGTTCTCAAATACTTGTATATGTTAACAAAATGAGTTGTATATGACAGGCTGCGTATGAGATGGGCGTGTGCGAGCCAGGCTTAAGGCGGAGCTCTGAAACCATGTCCATAAGAAAGTCACGTGTTCCTCACAGTTGCCTCACATTGGCCAAATAGCAGTAAGTGGTGTCACTTGGTCCATATTTTTTTACAGTCTACGGGTGAGACATAGAAGATGGATTTATGGCATTTTGGGGGAACATTTCAAATGTGACTCATATCTATTAAAGTTCTAAAGAAATAAATAGCTTATACACACCCTTTTTGTGGAAGGAAAAAACTCATTTTTTTATCAAAATAACTATATATAACTTTAACACGTTTCAGACTTTTTCAAAGATACTTCAAATGCTATTAATGCCATTCTTAAAATATGTTCATAATTAACAGTACAGTGAACAATTTCAAATGTTTTTTTTTTTTTTTTTAAGTTTAATATAATTTAATTGATCTAAATTATAGATCAAAGTGATCACCTCTGAGCACGTGCAGACTCCTGCTCACAGTCGTGTCAGCACCCAATTCGTTCTAATTTTGGACTCAAATGTTCAACCTCAGGCCATGATGCATTGTCCATATTTTTTACAATCTATGGTTCACAACTGCTCACCCACAAAGCAGCAACACAATGAGCAACTCACAATTCTCCGTCAGTGAGACTGGATTTGGACTCACTCTATCTGGCCCAGTGTTTATGGGACTTTTGTTCTCAATGATGACTTCTCTCATCATCGCACACCTCCACACACACCGCCTATTGCTCTAATCTCTTGTTACCACCAAGTATTTTAAGAAATGTGTTGCTCTTCTGTTTATCTTTGTTTTTTATAAACGAAACAACTAAGCAGGTTGGCAAATGAATGCATAGTCTGAGGCATACGTGGAAACAGAGCCCCAGAGAATCAGCCAGTGGCAAGAGCGAAAAGTAATAAGAGACGCTGCGATGCAGAGAAGAGCTGCTCCTCTGTCAAAATGATGGAGACCCTGCATTTCCATAATGAACAAACAGTGCTATAAACAAACAGTGCTGGAAGAAGAGAAGCAGAAAAGCTAAGCTGTTACCAGCCCGTGTGACACGGATGAAGGTGTAAATGTAGCTCACCTGAGTCCACTCATTGGTTTGTGGGTCATAGGCTTCCACTGTGTTCAGATAGACCTGACCATCGTAACCTCCCACAGCATAGAGCTGGTCTCCCAGAAGACACACACCAACGGCGTCTCTGCTAAGGCTCATGGGAGCCACTGCCGTCCACATGTCTGTCTTCGGGTCGTATCTGGCATGAGAGGTAAAATGGAGATATTATATAGAGATATTCTGAGGGGGATATATACAGGATTTTCTCAAAAAAATTGCATAGTGTAATAAAGTTTTCGGATAAACGTGAGACTTTTATATATTTCAGATTGATTTACACACAACTGAAGTAGTTCAAGCCTTTTATTGTTTATGGCTTACAGCTCATGAAAACCCCAAATCTCAAACAATTCATGAAAAGGTTCTCTAACCAGCTATTAACCTAATCATCTGAATCAACTAATTAACTGTAAACACCTGCAAAAGATTCCCGAGGTTTTTAAAAACTCCCAGCCTGGCTCATTACTCAAAACCGCAATCATGGGTAAGACTGCCGATCTGACTGCTGTCCAGAAGGCCATCCCTGACACTCTCAAGCACGAGGGTAAGACACAGAAAGAGATTTCTGAATGAATAGACTGTTCCCAGAGTGATGTATCAAGGCACCTCAGTGGGAAGTCTGTGGGAAGGAAAAAGTGTGGCAAAAACGCTGCACAATGAGAAGAGGTGACTGGGCCCTGAGGAAGATTGTGGGGAAGAACTGATATCAGACATTTGGGGACCTGCAGAAGCAGTGGACTGAGTCTGGAGTAGAAACATCCAGAGCCACCATGTATGAGCGTGTGCAGGAAATGAGCTGCAGGTGCCGCAGTCCCCAGGTCAAGCCACTTTGAAACAGCGGCAGAAGCGCCTGACCTGGGCTACAGAGAAGCAGCACTTGACTGTTGCTCAGATTTTGCATATCATTTGGAAATCAAGGAGTCTGGGAAATGCCAAAATGCTTGAAGTCCAGTGTCAAGTGCCCACAGTCAGTGATGCCAGGGGTGCCATGTCAGCTGCTGGTGTTGGTCCACTGTGTATTATCAAGGGCAGGGTCAATGCAGTGAGCTATCAGGAGATTTTGGAGAACTTCATGCTTCCATCTGCTGAAAAGCTGTAAAGCACGACCTGCTCACAGTGCCAAAACCACTGGTAAATGGTTTACTGACCATGGTATTACTGGTGCTCAATTGGCCTGCCAACTCTCCTGACCTGAACTCCATAGAGAATCTGTGGGATATTGTGAAGAGAAAGTTGAGAGACACAAGACCTAACACTCTGGATGAGCTTAATGCCGCTATCGAAGCATCCTGGGCCTCCATAACACCTCAGCAGTGCCACAGGCTGATTGCCTCCATGCCACACCGCTTTGAAGCAGTCATTTCTGCAAATGGATTCCCGGCCACGTATTGAGTGCATAACTGAACAGAATTATTCAAAGGTTTCTTTTTTTGTATTAAAACACTTTCCTTTTATTGGTCGGATGAAATATGCTAATCTTCAATATTAAAACAATAAAAGGCTTGAACTACTTCAGTTGTGTGTAAATGAATCTGAGATATAGGACAGTCTAATGTTTATCAGTATATTACAGAAAATAATGAACTTTATCACAATATACTTTTTTTTTTTGAGAAGATTCTTTAATTGCAAGCTACTTTTCAAAAGTTGAGTGTCAAAACCCTGGGAAAAGTACATGGCCTGTCATGGTCTTGGTCTTGGCTTAGCATGCCTTGGTCTTAGTCTTGGCCTCTGTACTCTCTGATCTCGGCTGGGTCTTGGTCTCAATACTCTCCAGTCTTGATCTCGGGCAGGGCGGTCTTGAGTACAAGACTAGTGTATAGTGGAATATAATTGAGGAAAACACAGATGTTTACTTGTTTGTCAAGTTGTTGATTTAATAATCTTTACAGTATTCTGTAAACTTTGAATTAGAAACAAACATGAATAACTCTTTAAAAATCATGTTTACTGAAAGAATGAATGAATGAAGCATTTAACCCCTTCAGCGCTCAATTATTTTCCATATGTGTATTTTTACATTTTTATTTCAATAAATAGATTTGAATAGTTTGAACTGTTTATGTTTTCTGTTCATTTCAGTTTGCGTGGATTCCTTATGTACAAAGCTGGGAATACACTTACACAGAAAAGGTTTGTATGCATATTCCTATGGAGATCATCGCTGCACTTCGCCAAACGATTTCAACCATTAACAACAATTTTAATGTTGTTATGAGCATAAATGAACAAACAGCGATGACTTCAAAATCTAACAATACACACCACATTTAAGACTCTGAATTAAAGGAGCTATTGGCAGCGGTTTAGAAAGAAGTAAAGTCATTCTATTGGGAATTTTGTCCTTTGTTATTTATAATAAAGAGGAAAACTATTTAATACGCATTTGTCTGATGCAGTCGATTTTATTGATCTAAAAATATAATCACCACATTAAAAAAAGAGATTTTAAGGAGAAATTGAAAGTGTGAAATGCTACAATCTTACAACATGCTGTGTTTTTAGTCACAAGAGTATTTTTTGTATCATCAAAGTGAATGCAGGGACATGTGAATGGCAGGACAGGTGACATGCTCACACTTCTGCATCTTAACTTGGACTGAATAAAGAATGTGCAATTTTATTTAATTGAGAAGATTTCAAATATTTATTTTAACTATTTTGCCAGATGTTCAATGTTACAAAATGTTCTATATGCTTCCAAAAAAATAAAATATACTGTGTTCAGTACAGAGGTTTTTTTGTATTATTTATTTAAATTAGATTAAAATGGAACGTTGTAGAGCAGCAATTACAATACCATGATACTATGATATTTTTATCTAAGGTTATCAAACCATCAAGACTCTTATACCGGCCCATGCCTTGTCACATATACTGTTTTAAGTTTAAGTAAAGGCACTCAATATTTTTTCTATGTTTATGTGCGTGAGTAAGTAAGATAATCTGGGTTAAAAACTCTTTTATATAAATATCTTTCAATATCTTTCAATATTTTTCAATCTGAAACGTTCCTGTCCACAAATAAAGGCTGAAACTAAATCTTTCCTAAAAAAAAAAATTGTAAAGTGAAAAAAAAACCTTGGACTGAAAAAAACTGACTGACAGCAAGTGCAGTCAAGGTGTAGTCACTGCTCAGTAGACAGACAGCTCTTTTAAACCGAGATACAACAGGGGCGGAGAGAGAGAGAGAGAGAGAGAAACAGATGAAAGAGGATGATAAGCACCAGTCAGTCAATCACACCACAAAGTCCAAACAAGGTGTTTCCTAGACACAAACAAGAGCTAAATCCATCCAGAAATGATTTTCCTAACTTTACTAAATCTCTATTTACTGAATTAAAGCAATCTTTATCTCTGATAATCAATCAGTTTTTCAAAGATTTCAAAGCACATTCAATGTATCGGCGTATACTTTAAAGACTGTTAAGAAATAGTTACCACTTGGATTTTAAAAAGACCAATGAATCTTTTTGATAAACTTTCTGGATTAAAAAACAAGTACAGCTACATTTAACTTAGTTCAATTATGCTGAAAATGTAACCCAAATATATGGAAATAATTTTCCAGGCAAATAAACCGATGTATCTTTTGATTATGCTTCCACTAAGCTCTTAAAGCTTCTATATTGTTGAGCACATCCATGCTACACACTGTACACATGAACACCAACATCACTCATCACTCTGCTTCTCTTCCTCACCTTTCGACACAGTCAGAGAGTCGAGAGGCTAAGCTTGAGGCTGGGGCATCATGGCCACCGATAGCGTAAAGGAAGCCATTCCACGTCGCCACACCGACACCACCTCTGCGTTTGGACATAGGAGCACAGCTGCTCCATTTGTTAGTGTGAGGATCGAAACACTCCACTGATTTCAGACATGAGCTTCCATCCCTGCCCCCCACAGCATAAAGCCTTTAAAAAGCAGAGAGAGGGATGGAACAAGAAGAGATGTGTGCTGTTGAATATTTATGATATGTGTTCCGTTCAATTAAACTGCAGGAAAAAGAGAATACTATTTATGAAAAAAATAAAAAATTAAAGCTGCAAGCAGCAATCCAAGGGGTCTCATACTTTGGTTGGTCAGGTGACCTGTACGTGGCACAATGATTGGAACCACTCTTCATTTTAGTTTAGTTCTCCTAAGTTCAGAACATTTTGATAATTAATGTCTGTCTTGAAGTGAAGCAGATATGATTTTGGTGCTTAACACCTTCAGAGAAACTCTTTTCAATGCAAAGACAATCTGGGGACAGAATTGATTTGGTTTATTTATTTGTTTCAGACGCTATAATAATTAAAGTCTATGAAAGGAAGACACTAGTGAGGGTGATTAAAATGCTCCATCTATGCTCCAACTGCTGGTTCGTGTTCTCTGCCCGTGCTCAAATTCAAGGTTCAGGTAATACAAGAACCCCAAGAAACTCATACTAGTAGTAAACCTGCAAATATGTTAATGATAGAAAAAAATATTTAAAATTCTATTGTCTGCGATAGAACAGGAAGTTACATCACAACAGGAAGTTGTTTAAATAAAGCAGTACAACTAGGCTCATCCCTTTTGCTCTCTATATATATATATATATATATTGTTAACTCATGTAATTGGTAATTGTTAGATTGTCTATCGTTTAAACAATAACAATTAATTAGATTTAATTAGAAATAATTAGTAGAAATAAATAATTAGATAAATATTAGACAAATTAGGAAACAGCACATACGTACTTGTTATTTAATACTGAGACTCCCACAGTGCTTCGAGGTGTGGCCATTGATGCAACAAAGCTCCACTGGCGAGCTTGAGGGTCCCAGCGCTCTACAGTGCTAAGATAACTCCAACCATCATGACCTCCAACTGCATACATGGGTCCTTCTAACACAGCCACTCCTAAAATCAAATGCATAAAGTGTCACATGACTGAAAATGTCACAAATATCAGTATAGCACATGTCCAAAGTTGTTCCTATAAGCCAGAATTTCGCATTGTTCCTGTGTTCAGTCCTGCCATGACAAGAAACTGTCTCAACCTCACCTTGATAGCAGTGTGACTGTACTTCACCCAGTTTTAAGCCTCCTAAGTAGCTGTTTCTGTGTCAGTTCATGACTGTGACGAAAAGTATATGTGACGTTGAAAAAGAAACTATGCCAATTTGAAAGCGACAGATAATAGAATCAAATATTGATTTGATTCAGATTTTTCTTTTCTTCTCCATCTTTAAATGTCAATAATAAACAATCATTATTTATAATCCTGAAAGCAACCTTTGCACGGTACCTACATTTATACACCTGAAAGAGAAAAAAACGTAGTGAGAGTCTAAAGGATACACACAGCACATATTGATTTTAATCATAAATATATGCATTTTTCTATGAAATCCCATAACGTCACAACTTTTGAAGTTTAACGTTTAAAATTGTAAAACGCTGGATTGAAAATAAAAGGTTAATTTGCAATAAAAAAAATAATATTTTTAGGATATCAAATAGCACTTGGATCCAAATAAGAACAACTTTACTACAGTTCAAAACAATGATAAAACCCAAGAAATATTTGAATCTGCAGGTGAATTATGCTTTTCATAATTAACCTCTTAAGCCCTGAGGCCTATTTTCCGAAAATCCTATACTTTTACTTTTTAAGGCATTTCTCAGCTTTTACAAGGCCTAAACTGCAAATCTTGGTATCAAAATGAAGATAGGTTCTTGGGGAGTGGTGTGGATGAGTTAATTTGACAGTCAAGAACACTGGGTAAGAGTAATTGATGTTGGAATGGCCAAAAAATGAACTCCGCCTAAAAAAAAACACATGTTTCCTCCAATATCTCCTTATTTTACTTATAACGAAGCAAATAAACACAATCAATTGTAACCACTACATGTCAAGAACATCTGTAGCAAGTTTGGTGTTCATACTACAAGAAACTAATATTCTGTAAAGGTTTTGATTGAACAAAGTTCAGGCGTAATCCATGTTGGCACAGTTTGGCACAATTTGGCACAATAATTGAAATATGGAAAAATCTTGTCCAAAGCTTCAGCTACGTTCATAGTCTTCTTTTCTTGCTTATGGGACATGATTTCAGCAAAAAAAACTCCTAAAGAAACGCTGTAAAAGGGGGATAGAAGCTCATTTACGCCATCTTGCTGCGCTTTTGGGAACCTTTCATTCACAAACGCTTTCGACGCCGAGCTTCTGCGTGTCCCTACCCCCCGACCATCTGTCCAATCCGGGAGCTCTATATATCACTGGAAAGCTCTGATTCTATGGAAACCAATCAGCTCAACCATTTTGAGACTGACGGATCGCCGACGAATCACACGACGCGCAGCGTGGAGAGACCACCTCTTACGCACGGGGAGTCATTCCATATTTGGTGACGTAATGACGCCACAAAGCTACAGAAATAATCCAAAATGGAGTTTGCGCGAAGCTATCGACCGGACATAACAACAAACGGACTTTTATCGCTATGGAAATAACTTTTTGTTGAAAAACGGCAAAGGTAAGACAAGATTTACATGCTTGCTTGGTTTTCGCTGGCGTTTTTTCGTGGAACTTTCGCTCCCTGCTCTGAAATACTTCATGCAATGTTAATGAGTTGCATATCACTGGATTCAGCTGGTTGTTAGCTTTCATTTAATGTAATGGTTTTGGTGTTTCCGTTTATATTGTGGATACATATCGCACATAAACAAAAACGTGGTCATGAATTATACTCCGGACATGTTGTTGTTTATTTGCATGGCGTTCGAGCTGTGGTTAACGGATATGAAATTGAATTAGATACGTTTTTAGAGGAGTTTCCGCTGAACACAACAGTATTTAATATGTGTGGGTTATTCTCAGGGTTCGTGAGCTATGAGTGAAAATGTAACGCACAAGGGGGCAAGTCCCCGGTACCGGGGACTCTCGGGCTTAAGAGGTTAATGTCATTTGGACATCCTCATCTCATCATTAAAATGCAGCTAAATTACTAAACATAAAAAGCATGTTACATAAAACATGGGAAGTACACATATGGAGCTAATAATTGTATAAACTGTAAAAAAGTTTAAACAACTGTAAAAATCGAAATAAAACCATTAATGCTGACCCAGGCCATGTCTGTGTGTGGACATGGGAGGCATGACACTCCAGCTCTTGCTGCGCGGGTTGTAACACTCCACCGTGTTGAGCGTCTTGAGGCCATCCCGTCCCCCAACCACAAAAAGCCGATCATCAAGCACCGCCACGCCAAACTGCAACCGCCTCCCACTCATGACAGCTACCTGCCGCCACGTGTCTCTCCGTAAACAGTATTGCTCGATACTAGTGGCCCCTTTAAAACACAGCGGAGGTGTCTGAGAATCAATAGCATCAGTAGCAAGACGTGCATTTACAACCATACACATAAAAAACTCGATTTGGAATTTGCCTCTGGTTGCTGAAATGGTTTTTCAATTTGGCTTTGTGTCTTTGACTTTAAATATTCAAAGCTGATTTGTATTTTATGTAGAGTGTCTTCCTTCTCTTTTTGTTTTCTCCTTTCATTCAGACACTTCAGTGCGAGGAAATGGACAACGTTGCTCCCGTTCTGTTCTTTCCCAAATGTTATCCCCTCTCGTGTTCTTCTGTCAGCGTGCTTACAGCAGCTACGGCTATCTGATGCTCTCTGCACAGTTCCGCAGCTCTTGGACTTGCTTGGGGGCAGCTCTGTCTATCAATTGTCCATAAGTTTTCTCCAGAGGAGTATTTTGAAGTCTTCGGTTTTGAGACCCCTGCCCCCAACGTGTATCCTTTTGGGGACACTATTGTTAGTAAATTGAATCACTGTTTGCCTCTGCATTTGGCTCTTTTTCTGTTTGGTCATGATGAATCTAAATGTATTGTACATAGTGTGGTTAAGTAGTGAGATATTTAGCTTTCTGTATATTACTAAATAAGTCAGTTTAAATTTGTTTGTTTTTTTTCTTTTTCAGTTTATTTGTAGTTATCTTGATCTGTTTTCACATCTGACTTGTTTAGTTTGATTCTTTCGAACCAGAGTTTGTTTTCCCTTTTAGTTCAGTCCGTTTGGGCAAATGAGACAACAACAGCCAAACATAAAATCGGACCAAAAGCGAACTAAAAAAGAGGTCAGAGAAACAAACAAACCTCAGAGAGGTTTGGATGAGGTGACAACATGATCGAACTCTGATTCAAACTAAACAAAAATTTATATGAAAATAACATTCTTTTTGAATGAATACAGCCATACTCGCTTATGCAGGGCATTATGGGTTGCCGTGTATCTGTTTACATTCATCATGGCAACTCTTGGTCAAACTTGGAGTGGTTTGTAACTTGAATCAAAAGGGATTAACACATAGCAAAAGATGCCATGGCTCAAAATCAAGCAGCGAAGTCTGTCCATTTTGAGTGTGTTATCTCAGTCTTCAGGTGTTCTGTCCTCCGTTGTTTACTTCCATGTGTACGTTCATTCATCAATGAAACACATACAATGGCGTATGTGACCAATAAGTGACCGTATGTGGCTGTATTTTCAACTTCTTCGGACCAAAGGGATCAGTGTGGTGTTAACGAGAACCAAATCTGCAGACGAGTTCAACAATGTATCAGTTGTTTTTCTTGGTTCAGACCAAATTAAACAAACTACGGTTTGTGAAAGCACTCTTAGTATTGCTTTGGATCCAGTTTTTGTATACATCAAGTATTTTTTATAAAATTGTCTTCTTGTAATGGCCATAACAATGATTTGAGATGACAGGACAAAATTAAAACCATAATTGTATTTTTTGTTGCGGTTATCTGGGCTCGGGCTGTGAGGGGAGGATACCCAGACATCCCTCTACCCAGGCAGATATAGAGGAGCTCCAGATATAGAGGAGCTCCGATCTTTCTAGCCCATCCTGGGTCTTCCCTGAGGCCTCTTCTCAGAGCATCCGGGAGTCATCTGAAACACATATGATTTGCTTATGGTCCCCATATCTTTAAAGGGCCACGAGCGTCGCCTGTTTCAAGTCTCATCAGCCTGAAATTATTTACAGTTAGGGTTATAGAGAATAAATATCAAGCACTGAAAACACTGCATTAAATTTGGATGGATTTCAAGGAACTGTTGAGCCCCTGACTGATTTTCGAAAAAAAAAAGAAGTTAGGATAAAAAGAAATTTGATATATTTTACACTTTAAATCCAAATGCCAAATTTTAATTTGCACGACTGAATCAAGTCACTTTATTGAAAGTATATGTTTTTTTTTTTTTTAATTTTCATTTAGCTTTCTTCTGGTGCACTTCAACCCATCATCCTTTTAACTTTTTACCATTAAATGCACACGTTCGCTTTATTTAACTCATATGCAAACTGTTACACAATGCTTCAATATTTTACTGGCTTTAAAAAGGGAGAATTAGAGATAATTTCACATCATATAATGTTTAAAGCCAAGAGCTACAGAAACAAAATAAAAAAGAATACCTTTGGTAGCATCCATACCACCCACGGCAAATAAAGCCCCAACAGTGGCCTTTCGAGGCCGTGTTCTTGGGCTCTGGAGAAGAGGACGTCTCTCTGGCAGTAAATGATATTTCATGGCTTCCATCACCAGCCGCTGACACTCCACACTGTCCCTTAGCAACGGATTTGCCTCCATATCAGCCAAGAACTGAAAAGACAAAGAATAAGAATTATTGTTTTCTCACATTTTAACTTGACTTACCCTGCCAAATTATGTGTTTGAACTCTTGTAATGTTGGTTTGAAAGCAAAAATATACCTTTATAAAATATACATAAAAGAAATAACCTTTTTGAAACGTACAAATTATATTTGAGATCTAAATTAAATACAGGTGGGTTGCGTCTGTAGGTGTAATTGGCACATGCACCGGTGCATGCAGAGACTTCTAAGGGTTAAATTAAAATATCTGAATATAATTAAACAATGCTGAGGATCCCCCTGAGGATTCTGATGCTCTCCCACAAGCAAAATAATTACTACTAAAAATGATAGGATTAACTGTAAAAAAGCAAACAAAAAAGATTTAAAATGTAATTTTATAAAATGCACACTTCAAATGCAAATGGTCCAAATCAACAGACAATGCAAATTGATTCCAAATACTGCATTGTACCATTAATGCATTCAAGATGAATAAAACTAATTTATTTAATTTTAATTGTTTATTATCGCAGGACACTTTCATATTTCAAAACTATTTTAATTTTTTTATTTTTTTTTTTGTTTTTTTTTCGGAAAATGTTCAAGCATAACAACAGCAACAAGAACAAAGTGGGCCCCAATTGAACCCTTTCCTCACCTACTAAAAGAAGAACTTTGATAACCTGACAGCACTGGTTCCTTTCCTGTTCCTCGGAGCAAGACTTTAGAGACACAGTGCAGAGCGGAAACAAGCTTCTGTTGAAACCTCTAACAAACAGTCCACCTACATTCCACATTAAATACCAAGTGAGGGTCCGAGATATTCTCTCCATGGGCCTTTGTCCGTACAGAGAAAACAAACTTTTGTGCTGCTAAAACAGTAACATGCATAAGCAGTTTCTTTAAGGAAGGTGAATGCTGAACACAGTACAATCTTTATCCGTTTACCTCATGTTTCTGCTTCTCTCATAAGCCTTCCCAAATGAGATCTCTTGAGACCTGTCTCACTCGGCCCTTTATCTCCATTCTCAACTGCCAGTCAACGAAGAAATAATGTTATAATTGGAGGCACATCCAATGAGTTCTGCAGAAGGGATGGCGGTCTTTAAGATCGATCGAGAAACAACCACCCAAGAAAAATTATTGATTTTACAAAAACCAGGCTGGGAGTAATTTGAGAGACGTTTACATATCAGCTGTTAAAGAAGTCATGACCAGAGAAACCAAAAAGAGCTGATTGTATGTTGTGTTATACTCACATATTTACTTGTGCTAACATTATCAGTCAAAGACGGCGGAAAGGAGGGCATCCCTCTTCAAATCTTTTACGATTTTTTCGATAAAACTCTTAAACCTTGTTAGAACCTTGTTGATACAAATGTCTTTGTGTTCTACTTTTGTCATAATTGTAAATAATAAATCTTACCAAATGACATTTTTCATTTTGAAGTAAAATTTTTAAAATATCCACAATTTCTTTGGGAGAATTGTCCTATATCTTGTGAGGGCAACAACATTATTTCTTTAAAAATGTAATTTTTCATCTCTATGTGACACGCAGACAATTTGTCAATCACCAAGATGTTTAATAAATTACATATGCAAATTCACAACAAATTCATAATGATAACAACAGAATTCCAATCAGCATTAGTTTGAAAGTGAAATCCAGACACAAATCAAGGCTATAGATGTATGTCTGTCCCCATTCAGTTTCATCTCCACCGTATCTCTTTTGTTTCACCTCACCTTCATCCCCAATTTCTTCTTTGTCCTCTTTAATGTGTGCAAAAACAAAAGCTAATCTTTCCCATCTCGTTCATAAAATAGCCCATGTCACACACGCTGAACAAAAGCATCTGTCACGGACCAGGATCGATCATGTGCAGTGAATGTGAACACTAAGGAAACGTGTTGAAGAGAAATGGAATGTTTAAAAGTCACAACGGATGGTCAGAGGCTTAGAACGGTTTTATTTTTTCCTCGCTCAACGGAAACAGAACAGCCAGCGATTTACATTTAGATGGAACTGAACAAATGCTGCAGAGACAGTTGTGATGTGAAAATGCACATCTGGGATTATTTTGAAAGGTACTGTGCTGAAAAAGAGCAAAGCTATATGTTCCAGGAGGAAAGAAACTCAATAAGGTGATTGGAATGGGAATGCATATCCTGCAAAATATATTTTAGTAAATCATCTTAGCTTTCTACTCTGGCTGCACTCTACTCTACGCTCACCAAAAACATTGCACTGCCTTGCAGTTTAACAGTCTGTTAAAATCAGCCAATTTTATGACAAATACAGTTCAATTTCTGTCACTTACTCCTACCCCTTAGCCCTTCCTCTACTTTTATTTGTGTAGTTTATGAAAGTTTTCAATGTCAAAAAACACAATACACACAATAGACAATCATTTTTATTATATTTATACGACTACTGCTTCATAGGGGTGTCCCAAAACATTTTCTGTCATTCCAGTGAGGAAAAGGCAGAGAGGTAGGCGTAAGTGAGAGAAATGGAACTATATTTCGTTTTAACAAGTGTAATAGAAAAAAAACTGAAAACTGTTCTGAGATGGACAGGAAGTTACATTATAAACAGGAAGTTGCGGCACAACAAGGGGAGTGTTTGCCTTCCACTCCACCCAGCCCCCAACCCCTCATCTCTCCTCCTCTCTCTCACTCATTAGCAGTTAGCATTTTTAGTGTTATATTCTAAATCAATCATATTTTCTGTTACATCTTCATGAACCTTGCTTTTAGAGTCTTCTATAATGGGTTATGATTAATATTTTTCAATAACACCGGCTAATCTTTTAGGTTTTTTTGTTTTAAAGACTGTTTACTTTATTCAAAATCAAGCAGGGCAGATTTTAAAACTATAACACTGAAAGGCAAAGTAATGATAATGAATCAAACAAAAGCCCTTAACTTTACTGGTGATTTGGTCTGTGCAAGTACAGAAAAGATGACAAGCTGTTTAGAGTTTTGGTGTCAAGTTTATTGTGTAATGGACATTAGAGATCCCCAAAATATTAACAGCCCTTAAATATTATTCCGCCAGCTTAACAATGTTATAAATTATGGTTAATTATTTGTTCCTCACCAAAAATGCTTTAATAAACAAATTCCAGCCCTCATCCACCATGCATCTTCTCAGAAACCAGAAGTGGCTATTGGATCAGGTGGGTGTGGCTTTTTTGTGTGATCCAGTGAAATTAAAAACTAAATTTTCTGGTAGTAAACTGTTGCCTTCTCTCTTAGGAACAGACCTTACAAAGAGCAATATGACAGAAATTCAATGTGAGAGTGATGCATCTGTCAACATTCCAGTTACAAGGTCTATGCTATATTTAATAAACATTAAAAGAAAAACATGTAAAGATCTTGAAGCCACAAATAACAAGTTTATGTCTATACTCCAGGGTAAATTAGATATTTAAGATAGTAAATGCATCTAAGATATTTGAAAATCTACTCTTTAAAAGCATAAGAAGGGAAGGTTATGATAAGGAAGAGACACAACATCTTTATCACACAGCGCAGCTTCAAATGCTTCCCATCATTGAGCACGAAGTACAACACTGACCTTCACACAAATACAAACAGTGATCAACATCACACACACACACACGCACGCGCACGCATACGCGCACACACATTAATGTCCGATTTGCAGCAGACCTTCAGCTCTATACTCAAATATAAAATTGTATATGTCAGCTACATGCCCTGGGTTTTCATGTTATTATGTATTTACTTGTGCAAATGTTTGTTGTATAGACATTGGCACTTGAGTATAGTTTCATGACAACCTCCACAGTCTTAATTAGACACACAAGGGTCTGTAGGTGCCACTCCCCATTCCTCTGCAGAACTCCAGGACTCAAACCTGTGAGGCAGTGTTCACAACTTTAACAGGGTGCAGCTCATCTATCATTTTAAACACTTAATCAGGTATTTTTGTAACATACTAATTATTTATTTGATGTTCAAGAGTTAATTGAGGTTTTCACTACCATAGGTTCTTATATACCTCTATTTGAAAACAAAAATAAATCAACTAAATATATTACAATACAAAAAAATTATACAAAACCCTCCAAAAGAGCCCTGTCATTGGAAAAGGTAATACAATTGCATTTTATTCATTCAGAGCATTCAGAGATGTTCTTCAGCACATCTCGAGTGGCTTTTTCAGTTGACATTCTTTCAGCTTGAACCAGTCTGGCAATTCTTCTCTGACCTCTGGCATCAACAAGGAATTTGCACCCACAGAACTTCCGCTTACTGGGTATGTTCTAGTTTTCAGAGCATTCTATGAAAACCCCTAGAGATGGTTGTGCATGAAAATTCCAGTTGAGCAGCAGCTTCTGAAATACTTAGACCAGCCCAAGTTCAAAGCCACCTAAATTCTGATGCTCAGTTTAAATTGCAGTAGATCGTCTTGTCCATGTCTACATGCCTCAATACATTGAGTTGCTGCCTTGTGATTGGCTGATTAGACAGTCTATTAGATGATGTACCCAAAAAAGTGGATGATGCCTGTACTATCCCAGTATAAAGTATTCTAAATTTTGAGTTAATTATTTCAGAAAATAACTTGATAATATCAGGATATGGGAGGAGTGTTTTTATGGACAGGCTGCAGTTGGAATGCCCTGGCGCCTTTAAAAGGATAGATTCAGAATTCTACTGCCAAACTTAATGCACCATGAGAACGTTAATCACTGACTTACGAACCGATCTTTCAGTTACTTCATTAGCTGCTGAATGATTTCCGGTGGATTTACTGTATATACCGAACAAGCTGCTCAATCAGCGCAGCAGCATCAAGGATTGGAGATGGATGAATGGATGAATAGCTGACCTGAGGTTTGAGGAGAGGGAGGCGGATGTGAGCAAGTAGTGCGGGAATATGGGGCTGCCGAGTGACCACATCATGGCGGACCCAACTGAGGAGGGCTGTCACCACGGTTTCTTCTTCTGGTACATTCATGTCATCTGAACCCAACAGCTTTTCCACCTCACACGCTGGCAGGAGCAGAAACTCCTGATGTCTCATGACCTCAATGAAGTGCTCCTGAGGGAGAAAGGAAAAGGGATTATCAGGAATTATTGATCAAGGATGTGGTTGTCAGTACAGAGAGCAAAACTGTTGTCAGTGCACTTTCATTAAATTGCCATGAAACCCTCCATTTCAAGCCTGTCTGAAAAAAAGCACTTTTGAAATCAATTAAAAAACAAAAATTGTTAAATTTGTCCAACAAATATAAAATATGAAACATAACAGCATTAATGGTGTTTCATTAGTCATGTTTTCACACAAAGATGTGAATTACATTTCTGTGCAAAACTGGAACAGCGCATAAAATGTTTGCAAATAAAGTACTGTTTCCATCTAACGAATCCATGAGAACTAAAAATAATAAACATACTTTTTTCTGTCACTCTCTCTATATATAGCTACCATGTCCTGTGAGCATTAAAGAGCTCCCACCAACACTGACACACATCTCTGGACATTGCTGCATTGTTAAACAAGTGAGAGGTCTGAAATGGAAACAAGTGAAGGAGAGCCAGAGAGGAAACAGAAGCGCTGATGGAATATGGAAAGCAAGTTTTCAGTACAGTCTCCATGACAACCCCCCTCTGGTGAGCAGTGGGTGGGCTATTATGGGTTATATTTTCTTGAATGAGTTCCCCTCGGGAGCATGGAACATCAAACGCTGAGCGGCAAATTTGCAAAAAGGAATTGCAGCATGTCCAATTAAACACACTCGCTTTGTAGAGGGAACTTTCAGGCACTGGCCCAAATTGTTCACTCATAAACAACAGATAGATGAATGGACACAAAGCCCACTGATGAACTAACTCAAACGCTTTCTGAGGCAGACATCCATAGACACAAAGACTGAAGGATGAACAACTCATAATTGCAGTTCATAGTTACATTTGCGTAATTTGTTTCCAAGTTTTGCTTTGTAGGACTGTGGATGTTGAAGCCTTCTGAAAGCACTTGAATCAGTCGATAGCAAACATAAATGAAATATGAGAACCAGAGAGCAGCCCAAAGATGAAGGAAGAAATGGACTACACTCCTGAACTTGTGCACTCCTCTGCTTGTCTCTTTCTTTCTCATTACCTCTGGATGTAGACTTGTGGCTGATTTAAACTAATACCTGGGAAAACACAAAAACTCACCTATTCTCTTGGTGTACACCTTAATTGGGGTGGCAGAATGAAACAGTGAATTTTTATTTAACATTCTAGCCGGAGTGCCATCTGAAGTTCATGAGGCACTGACACTCTGTCTGTGTCTCAACCAAGGCTGTGAAAAGTGGTGGAGCTGTGTTTTTTTGTTTGATTTTTTTTTGGTTGTTCATGTACTATAGGTGCTTTATGCTGAGGTCATGGAAGTGCTAGCCAGAAAAAGACAAAGGGCATGGAATAGGCTTAGTGGGTGAAGGTTTCCCCTCCAGTGCTCCATGCCCAGGATTTTGTCTGCTCCTTCATTTGGTACACAGACACCAGGTGTGAGAAGCCCACTGCCTTATTCCATCCTCGGTAGGAAACATCTGCGGAAACCATGTAGCTGGAGGCACGGGCTGTAAATGGAGGCATGGGCATTCCTGGAGCTATGATCCTTCACTCTGATCACAAATTGGATATTTTGGGTAAAATAAAACCATAGCAAACCACTGAAAGCGCTTCTACTTCATAGTGCAACACTGAGCCAATACCACCTATGAAAACGCAGGTCCTGTGTCTGGTCTGAAAAAAGCCCTGGAAAAATCCAGAGTGCCACCTGACGTTCATGAGGACGCAAGTGTAATTAGGTTTTTTTTTTTTTTATCCAGAATCTAGGGAAAACAATGAAACTGACCTGTTCTCTCTCCTCACATAAAACAACATAAAAATGGGAAGAAAGGAAAGAAACGCCTCTAAATAGCAGTTATTCTTTCTAAAATGTTATTCACTTCACATGCATGTGCCATCCTTGGCATTTCCATTGCTGTGCAAGTGCTCACCATTGTGTAATTGTGTGCCACCTTCTGCAGGTCCAGACAGCCTTGGGCATCAGCGAAGGAGCGGATGCCCAGGCAGTTGGAGGGATGGAGCTGTTTCATCAGGTAACTACAGCAGGCCTGAACCACGGCTGAGAGCTGTAGGAGAGAGGACGCTGACAATAAGCTTTCAATGGTGTCCTCGCGTAACTCTAAGCGGCCTGTTGATAAACCCAGACACACTCTCATCAGTTTATACATAGCACTGTGAGTATTATATTACTATAACTATATAATTATGTTTATATACAGTGCTCAGCATAAACGAGTAAACACAATGCTCAACGAACAAAAGTTTCCAAACTTTTCACAAGGCTCAGTTTTACCGAATACTTATTTAACTCCATAACAAGAAATTAAGGTTAATAATCAAACTTGGATCACAAAGTTTGATCCAAAAAACTGGTTGAAGCAAAAATGAATACCCCACAACAAAAACTAGCTGTGATTTTTAAAGACAGCAGCAAATTTTCTAGGCATAGAAAGGCAATATAATTATTAATTAATTAATATAATATTCATCACGAATAGCTCATTTTAAGCCTGGATGTTGAATGGAGAGTGATGCTCAACTTTTTTGTGCACAGGCTTCCTTCGTGGCTCTGCATTGCGGGCCGTCACTCCAATTTGGGTTTTTACTGCTGTAGCTCACTTGCATTGTAATTTTCTTCAGAAAACACACTTGTAGAGAAATGAACTTTCGTGGAATTACCTGGAATTTCGTGGAGTTGCACTTCCATCTTCCTTACACTTTTGAATGATATGTTAACCTTAGCTGAACTTCTTGTAACACTCACCTTTTTTGTGTAAATAAATGATTTCCTTTCTCAGATTTTGTAACATTTTCCTTCCAAGGGAAGCCATTGCTGACAGCAGGAAATGGGATTTTCTTTAAGTAATGCCCTTTTATCTGTGTGCTGGACACCTCTAAAATAAATCATTAGACTAAACTGTGGTTAGATGCCTGTTAATTAGAATTTTGGTAGCCTTGAGTGTGGCTTTTCTCATAAGATTGTAATTGGGGTGCACTCGTTTTTGCAAAAAGGCTTGAATGAATTTGTTTGTTTTTTTTAGTGTGTGCAAATTAAAAAGTCTTATTTGCAATCAATCGCCAACATTTGTGGGAGTATTTTGTAGCATAGTATCTCATAGTAAATGTTGATTTTGAAAAGAAACGTAAGGTTTGTAGTGGGGTGTACTTATTTATGCTGAGCACTGTAAGATAAAAACACACCTGTGTATGCATATTGTACCAAGACCCATAATGCATCTGGGTCCACACCTTCCATTTTTACTTCCTCTTGTTTTGCCTCTCGAACATCACTGGTAAACATGGCTGCAAAGTAATCGGACACCGACGAGAGAACCAATCTGCAAGAAAAGGGCAAGAATAAATCAAATATTATTATTAATTATATCTCTTTTTTATTGACATACTTAGCATATCTCTCATGTTCATGTGCATTTACCATACATATGATGTCAACGTATGAAAGAGTGGTGAAACAGAAGTAATACAGCGAGAGATGCATAATGAAAGAACAAAAGCACGAAAGAGAATCACAGAGTGAAAGCACATTAGAGACTGTGAGACCCATTTATCAGCAGGAGTAACACTCACCATTTGCCCTATCTCTCTCTCTCTCTCTCTCTCTCTCAGCAGACATCTTTAGAAGCCGCCACTTTACACACAAGAAGAATCATCTTGTACATCTCTGCAGTTTTCAGCTTGCTAAAGAACTGATTCAGCTTGATTCTCAAAGCAGCATGAAAGCTTTATTTCTGACAACCCCATAAGGCTGCACATGGTGTTCTAGGTAGAAGTCTATTCACTCTATGTGTTTGTGTGTACATTGTTATAAATAAAACAGCAATGGCCTGAGGGTGTCTTGCAATCAGCAGAACTATGCAGTGAAGAAAAATCAAGCAAAGGGAAATTAAAGAGAAGCTGAAATCATCAGGGTTTGAACAATCCATATGAGATTCTACAATCTATCAGGCTGTCAAAAGTTAGAAAATGGAATTAATATCTTTGCAATTCTACCATTACGTGTATTTCATTGACTGTATTTAATTTGCATTCTGCTCTGTGTGTTTACCGAAAACTGATTGGATCAGAGCTGACGTGAAATGTCCCCCTGAGCTTTTACCAGAGAAATATGAAGACAAGTCACTAATGGTTTATTTATAAATCGAAAACAAACGAGACACTCTCTAGATGTAAGTCATTTACATTCTTTCCATGCTGGAATATCAGTTTTACTCAAGCTCCCAAGAGTCAACTACTGTCATGCTATTGGAAATTTTTGTGAATTTTACAGCTGAACTCTTTTCTGGAACATTAACGTTTACACTATAAAATGCACAATGCGTAAGAAAATTCACACTTCGACAAATTCACAATCAAAATTAGGATTGGGCTATTAATATAAAAGTAAATATAATCGCCATTTAGAAGCTATAATTATTCAAATTTTTCCAGGTCGATTATTTCGATTACTTTCCCTTTAAAACACTACCGCATGTTGAGTAACATGACCCTGCTCCGTAAATGTTATTCCAGGCAATGTGTGCTTTAAATTCATTTGTTCATGTGTTCGCTAAATAGCCATAGATAGTGTGTGTTTCCTTCAATTATTTTAATAATCAAGTAAAGTACACATCATCTAAAATCTCTTATTTGTAATATATGACAGATTTTTACTGTACAAAACTTCTCAGTAAACTATGAGAGTGAAAATAATAATTATAATAAAATAATCGTTCAATAATTGTAGTTGAGCTAAAACTTGAGCTAAAGCTGCATTGGCTGTTGTTTGACATGTTTGAATGCTTGTGCTGCGACTGGATTTGAGCATTCCTTCATCTCCAGTTTGCTCCAGGCAACTGTGGTATTGTTGTCTGTAGACATCAAACATTCTTGCTCTTAGTTCATGTTGCACCTGTTTGAGTTCTGGTGTGTTGCAGTGAGTTCTTGAGTTTTTGCTTGAATGAGGAAGAGTTTAGCGAGTCATGTGACACACACTGTGGTTCATGTAAGATTTTGTACTTTCTACATATTTTACAGGTTATTGTCATTATTTTATTTGCCTAGAGTGGTTTATTTAAAAAAAAAAAAAAAAACAACATCACAACAATCCAAAACACAAGGTCAAGTTCACTCGTCATTGGTCCACCAGAACTACCGGTAAGTGAAGGATCTGGAGTGGCCATCTCAGTCTCCTGACCTCAATATCATTCTGGGGAGAACTCAAACGTGCAGTTCATACAAGAACCCAAGAATTTACAAGAGTTGGAGGCTCTTTGACAAGACACCAAGACTCTACCAACAGAGAAGATAAAGAACCTCCCCAACAACTACCCCAAGAGACTTCAGGCTGTCATGGATGTTAAAGAGGGAAATATGAATTACTAAGAGTAAACTTTTGATCAGGGTCAACACATTTGTTTGACAATAAATGGCTTCACCCAACCACAACTATGAGTGGGGGGGAAAAGGTTTTGTGTCATCATACACATTTTCTGAAAAATGGCTTAGCAATAAAAATATTGCAAGGGTATGTAAACTTATGAACTGTACATTTTATATTTAGTATTTTGCATTTGTATTCCTGCACTTTTTCCCTGTGCGGTTCTTTATCTTTTTTTTTACCAAACTATAGTTCATATAAACATTTGGATATGTATGGGTCATCACTATAAGAAAAGTTTTGTTTCAGTTCTTTCACCGGTTAAGGATTTAACAGAATTTTACTAAAGTATCCTTCACAAAGTTTTTGATGATATTGATGTGGCAATTGAAAAAAATATTTTATTGGGAGAATTTGAATCAGTTGGATTTAGATTGATCTTTGGAAGCAATCAAGCCAACAGGTCACTATATATATATATATATATATATATATATATAGTGATTGAAAATGTCATAAAATTAACCAGTAATGTTCTTAAGCAAGCCCCAATCATGTCTTCATACGTTGACTGTTTAGAAAATATAACCTCTAGTTGTTAAAAATTCTTGTTCTTGCTTAGACTGCTTAGATTCATGTCTATTGATTCATGGGAAAACTCTGTTTACCTCACTCAGCAATTGTCATGTCACTAGACGGCTAATAAAAAGTTTCATCATAAATTCAAAAAGGGTCAAACCTGGTGACAAAACAGTGCTATAAATGGACCCTGGATGCTACATTCAACAATAAATTGAAAAAAACATCAGTCAGGTCCAGTATCTCTGAGGAATTGCTGATGCAGCAGAGTGGACAGGATACACAAACACAGCACACACACACACACACGCACACACACATCTAGTGTGAAAGTATGCACAATGCTAAAAAGATGATTGAGATCCCAAATAAACAAGACAGGCTCAGCCTAATTTGACCATCTGAACATCCAACAACATGATGGAAACAGAGCTTACGTTTACTTTTCCAACTGCCATTTAACAAGAATACCATTGTTGTTCATCAAAAACAAAACATGTTACTGGTCTCATTTAGAGAAGGTAAAATTAAAAGAAGATGAGAGCAAGTTCTGACCTATACTACTTTACCATGCTTTCGAGAAAAGCTACTGTGCCAACATTTAAGACAAACAAGAAAATATCAAATTTCAATGAAAAGGAAACCATTTCTGATTTTATTTGAGAATTAGGCACCCAAATGCCATGTTTAAACCCAAATGAGAATGTTTTATAGTTGTAAGATTGTGAATAATAATGTATTAGTGCTTTCAAAATTAGCTTGTTAATGCATGCAATTAAATTTAAAATGCTCAACAAATCAAAAAAGTAACGTTTTTTTTTCACTGTGAATAATGTGCAAAGACGTTTGCCCTGTGTATTTACTTACGCCTTGTTCATGTGATTGGAGTTCTTTCACCACAACCCAAGCCTTCCGTGTGACTATAGTGAGTTTGTGAACAAAGCCTGGTCATTCATTTAGTTTAGTTTATTCCTCCTCCTTTGGTGAAGTCTTATGTTATTCAGGTTTTCCCTATGAAAGTCTACCATTGATTAATATTATATTAGTTTTGTGATCAATAAACAATAATAAATTCCGGCTTTCAAGCCAACAGTTAATTTGAAGGATATCGATGGTTTACTGCAGGCATGTTGTTTGCATGAGAAAATCTGTGTTACACGTTAAAAAAAAATCAGATTTTGAATTTAAAGTCTCTTTGTCTTGAGTTTGCACATTACCTATTCACATTACCTATCTAAGAAGTTTCAGTCTTTAATCGCAAATAATTGCAAAAAATTGTGTGGTTAATTTGTTAATTTTTCTACATCAATTGACAGCACTATGATGTATATATCTATGGCGCCGAGGATGGCAGCCACAGTCAGATTCTCTCCAGCGTCTTGTTGTGTATCGTTTAACCTATTTACAATGTAAATTACTATTTGTTAATTAAAAGAGATGTTTGTAACAAATTTTAAAAGTTCAATCAAAATTAAAAAAAAAATATGGAGTCAGAGAAGAGTTATTTTCAATAATTAAAGTTCTCTAAAACTTCATCCATGGTTGAACTCCATTCTTGGATGAACTTATGGACCCCCTACAAGTTCAATTGGATGCAGTAAGTGTCTTTTTTTTACCACAAAAAGGATGAGAATAAAGCGACTATGTCTTTAACTTTTAAAAATGATGACTGTTTTATAAATACACAACTATAAGAAAGCTATCACACAATGCGACACACTATTGAATTCCCCAATAACATGTTGTTTTTTTTATTAGATTAACATCCATCATTAGATTAAACCATCCTTTAAGTGGGATTTGTTACCTGTGTGCAGGTATTCTTCTGTCTCCAGCGAGAAGGACGACGTCACAAAGTTTTCTGCTCCTCAAGTATGACTCCATGCGACGGAAGGTGTGTTCTGCATGACTGTGTGCCTGAAAATGCTCCTCTGACACACACGGCTCCATCGACACGCATGAGGACAATGTCACACTGCTATTGGAGGTCCTGCAAAAAATGAGCAGTTTTGAATATTAAAATTCATGAACTCAAATAAAGATTTACAGCTGCCACAAATCGGAAAAAATCCGCTCTATCACAGAAAACACTCGCTTAATAGACGAATAAATATAGAGGCTTTAGGGAGCTGTTGATAATTAGCTTAGATGATGAAGCTGGCCATGAAATGCAAGAATCAATTTAGCTGCTTCCCAAAACAGCTGTCATCTCTCCCGCTGCTCGCTTTGTTTCTCTGGCTCCCTATCATTCTCATCGTCCCCAGTCTCTGCAGTGATTTGTAATCCCCATTTCCCATGTTCACACTTATTTTCTCCCCCTAATGGTGCTCTGGTGAGCCGATCTCTCTCTGTAGTAGAATTTCAGTCCACCTCTTAAGCCCTCAAAGCTTCTGACTCCTCCAGACGATAATTAAAAGACTACTGTATTTCATTCATCACAATTGCCAGCATACGAGTCTGCGGAGAGAGCGACGCTAACTGCAACGTTTCAATTAATCTCTTGTTAATGGTCCTAATACAATAATGCCCTAACAGACGAATGCACTTCTTTTCTAAATCTGTGTACTGCTGAGAAGTAGAATTTCAGGTTTGAAAGGCTGCTTTACAAGCATTTTTGTTGTGTACAAAACAATTTTTTTGTCAAATCAGCCTTGATGATGCTGTGAGGAAGAGATATGGGTTTTCCAAAATGGTTGCTAGGGTAAACAGTTGGGGTGCAATGGTGTCTTTAAGATTCCAATGTCAGACTGAGTGAAATAAACCAATCCTATCTAAAATTATCTCCATAATTTTCTGAAACTGAGACAGAATGGCTAGTATGGTTGCAAAGGAAAACACGCAAAAACACCAATTTTGTGCAGTTTTAACCATTCCTCTGAGGTACTTTTCTATGTTGTTCAAGCTTGATAGAAAAGATTGGTGCACAGTCTGCACTCTTAAGAACATTTACAGAATTTCTCTGAAGTTAATCTTGATAGATTTTACATTAAACACGTTTCATTGTTCTGTTGAAAGATAAACAATACCTTAGTCTGAGATCAAGAACTATATGAAAGATTTTTGGCAGGTGATGAGCAGTGAAATCTGGTATTCAATCCAAAGAGCTCAATTTTTAGCCCTATTTGGATGGGACTAGTTTCACAGGGGGTCGTTAGAGAAATTTATGCTAATCAGACGTACTTTGTTTTTAATCCCGTCAGAATTAGTAAAGTCTTTTTTCTCTCTCATAACCTCCAGAGCAAAAGACCTACTGTTTTTCAGCAAATTCTGTGCTCGTTTCAGCAATCCCATTTGAATATGGATGTTTGAGATTGTGGAAAATGTGTGTAAAACATCTCTCCGGAGATTGTACAGCAATAAATTTGGATTTCCAGGTTTACAGTGGTCATAAGAAAGAATTCCTGTGACATGAGCGAAGAATGCAACATCCACAATGTTGTGGGCAATGTTTTTCCGAAAATACAACCACCATTCTTTTAAAATTCTAATTTTAAAACTCTTTTAATTTAATGTCCAGTATAAAAATATATATATATTTTTTGTGATACTTTTACTCTCTAATTTTCCTGCATTACTGATGTGTGTGAAATTTCTGCAGTGACTGCATAAATTATTTCTGGAAACACTGTAACCCTCTTCATATTCTCAATGGCAATTTGATTTTATCTCAAACAAAAACAAGAGTGTGAACGCAACAAACATGTGTACACACCTCTACCTACAATTCACCAAGCACAGAAGCAAATTCCAACTCTCCAAGACAAGCTACCGAAGTAAACATCACACACTCGACCCCTGAGGACAAACACACAAGAGACAGGAAGCAAGTTATCTGAAAAAGCCAGATAAACACCTGCCAGTCCCTGAACATCCCCAGTAGGATGTTCTCATCCGTATGTATTTGCACTTTTCCCCCAAACTCCCTTGGTTCCTAACAAAAAAATCATGGCTGTTTGTTTTACACAACTGGGTTTTGCCATTTTTTATACATATATATTGAAAGAATCATCATTTTAGAGAATTATAAATATACTGTAACTAGAACAAATGTTTCTATTGGTGTTAGAAAAGTTTAAGTCTTTCCTTTTTAATGTCACTTTTTTCCAGCCTTTAGGAAATCTCTCACACCCTCTGGCACTTTTCCTTAATCACTTCATTATTTCAGTTCCTTTGCCAGTTTTAGTCCCCATTCCCCTTTAGTTATAAGACTCTCTCACTCTACATTTCCATCTCTTTCTTGTTATTCAAGTGCTCTTCTCTCTAAACCTCCTGCTGTCACAAGAGCTCACATTGAGTCCTCCAAAATGAGAAGTTTAAGAGCATATTCGTGGTTGATCGCTTCAGTGGTGGTTCAAGCAGATAAAAGCATCATTCGGGACGCAATGAGTTCTGCCCATATCCAATATCATTTTAGAATGGATTTCAGCAAGGATTACAACACCATTTGGAGATCTGGATCAGACTTAAGACCCAAGTTTAATCACAGGGAATATTAAACACATGGGAGGGGCGTCTTGAAAGACTCAGCATATTATTACTGCTAACAATCACACATTTCTAGTTTAACGGTCCTCATTAAAAAACAACTAAAAAAATAAAAGAATAAGATGGAAAATGTGTAAAAGCAAGAGATGCTGAAAAGAAAAAAACCTGTAATGTATGGGTAATTAGAGCACAAGTATAAAAATAGCAGTAAATTCCTAAGAGAATAAATCAATCATGAAAACAAGTTTGAACCTGTCTGTCAGAGTATGTGTAAAACAGTAAAAACAAACCCCAGAAACTAGTGTTTTCTTGGGGATAAAGCAACCCACAGTGAGACTAAAAGCACAAGTTTCAAATACTCTAGGGTCTTTCACTTTCGAGTCAAACACTGTTGGTCTGCAACCGGGTTGGGACAGGTTTTGTTGTCCAAGCGCCCAAAGTCCCCCTTAGAGACCATGTGTCAAGCATGCGAACCCTGCTGGGAGGGTGAAAACAAATCAAAGGGGTAATTGCAAGCCAGTCTGTTTTGAAGGTCAGTAGTTAGGAAAGGAAGTAGACAGCTCTTTGTGGTTGGAAAAGACCCAAAACCTTTGACAGGCACAACAACCTGATGACTGAATGTGCCTCCTCTGCACTGCTGATTGGTGACAGAAGCTGAGAACTGACAAAGAGGTGAAGCTTTGTCGCGGCATTACTTAAGGATATGTTGTGGTTTTGAGCCTACTGCACCTACTGGCTGCTCTCATTGGGTCCTTTTCACTCAATTCCTTGTTTTTAATGTAAACCATTGTCTTGAATTGTTAGGTTTAATTACAATTCAGTGGGTAGCATTGTTGCCTTTCAGTTTGAAATGGTTTGAGGCCACCTGAGAAGAGTTTGCCTGTTCTCACAGTGCTTGCTTGGGTTTACTCAGGTTACTCCGGTTTAAAAACATGCGGATGGAGGGATGGGTGGATAGAGTTATTGTCATGCCATTAAACTTCACCTAGAAACTATAATCTCAGACCAGGACCCCATTAAAGACAAAATTCTTCTAATTATTTATTGCTCAGATAAAATACAACATGTCTAACACCAAAAGGGAGAGTCAGACACTTTTCCCCATTATCTAAATATCAGAATTGCATTTTTCAGTCAGCTCGACGTTTTCATTAATCTCTGCCCTCTGTAGCACTTTCCCTCCATCACTCTGTTTTCTTGTAAGTTATAAACAGCCGCGGGGTCTGCAGAATTACACAATCACACTTGAATACTCAATTTGCAACCACCCATTTGTGCTTCAACAGCAGTAAACCTTGCATTGAATTCAACATATAGGTGAAGGTCATTTGCATATTCACTTCTTCTAAAGTGTACTTGGATAATGGGATAAAAGTTGCGTTTGCATTTGGACTGTAAATATCAAGAGCATCGAGATTTCATAGTTTTGAGGTTTGTGTGATATCTGATGTTTGTGCAGTTATGTTTCATCTGCCGTCTCCAAGGTAACGAGCAATTAAAAGCCATTCAGAGCGACAGCACAATGAATCCACCCACATCATTGGCTCAATCTCATTAAAAATAAAATGGAACCACTTCCACTGAGTAATACCTACACTGTATCATCCATAGAATAAAATGGTCTTATGTTTTATTTAATTAAGAACTCCTGGTGCAATTGCTGAGTTAGCTTTGGCCAGCCGTTCATTTTGACAGCTGAACCCTGATTTGCTCCAAATAAGCTAAAAAGCTGGGTCTCTGCCCCCTTTCCATATAAACTGCATTGGTTTTGCTGTAACATGCAAAAGCATTTCTGATTGGACCAGAAATAGGATATGAAATCAAAAGATCAAATTGCTGAAATGCTACACCTCACATTGGGAAAACAAAAATTGAAAATATCATAAACATGAAGCAGCTCTTCATGTTCACATACAACTAAAGAACTTCTGGGGCTGCTGTAAGTATGTGCAAATGCAAACAATGTGTGAATTTATTCCAGTACACAGTATTGTTTCATATAAGTGCAGTCTCGAAATACATACGTTACCAATCAAGATGTATCAATCTTTAGGTTTGGTCCAATTAGGGAAATTGTAAAAAATGCCTGAGGATAACAAATCGAGAGGCGTCTCCCTGCAGACTTTCATCTGACTTCAGGTCAGGTCGTAGAAGCCACGCCCATGTCAGATCACATCACACGACCAAACCCTACCCACCTGGATGTGTCATAAAAAGCCACCAAAACACTAATTCTTACCCTAACGCTAACCCAAATACTAGCTTTAATCAACAAAACGCAAATAAGTTTTTTATATATACTAATAAGTTATACTTGCAGCGACCTTTACTTGATATAATCCCATAATTATATAAACACTGTCTCTGTGAGTCATTTTCTGTAAACAACTGACTGTTTAACAAATGACTAATTGACTGAAGGCCTTAGAGTTATTTTAATGTTGTTTTGAGAGGAACTGTGGGATCAATACGGAAAAATAGCATGGTGCTGGTGCATATTATTAGCCATAGAGTCCATAACAAAATGAGTCTTTTAAACCATTAGGAAAAATGTTTCTCACCCTGCAAGCTCTTTTCTTCTGCAAATGTGTTGGAAAGTAAATCATTGCTTCTCTGCTAAAGGCGTGTGATGGGCATTAAAGCATAATCCAGTTCTATTAGAAGGTGAGCTAATGCACCAAAGGTTCAGACTTTCATGTTATTATGATTGATCGAAAGGAGGATGCGTTTCAAATTTTGAGATTGTAGAGTACACAGCTCTTCAAAGAAAACTTCTTGTTGTTTCTAAGCTTTCTTCAAGATTACCCTCAAGTTACATTTTGTTTGTATTTGTCTGACATCTTGTTCTTCCAGACATGACCTAAAGCTTATGACAACAGTTTGACCCATAAATTGATAGCCTCATCTTCACCACGACCAGATCATTGACATTACTGCCCCAATCTATACCCTTCTCTCATGTGTAAGCAAGATCCCAAGATATCTAAACCCCTACACTTCAGGATCTACACCCCAACCATTTCCTTTATTATGGTAAAATTACATTGAAAGTGTCCTTTTTTTCCCAAGTCAAGAACCATAGGTTGGAACATGATGCTGATCTTCAACTTTACAAGCAGTTGCAAACTGTCTCAAGGGTGTACCCCCGGCTCTCGCCCAATGTGTGCTGGAGATAGCCACCGGCGGACCCCCGTTACCCGAAAAGGAAATAAACGGATTGGAAAATGAATGAATGACTGATTTAAGTGACTATTGCAGTAGGCTCACCTACTTCACCTACTTTACCAACTTGTGTTCATATTTCAATGTGTCCATTCTTGTTACAGTTTGAGAGCCAGCTATTACTTTTAGTAAAGTTACAGTCCAGCGTCATCTAACCCTAACCACAAAGTAAACACATATTAATGTGGACATATGCCATACCCGACATCACCCCCCTACAGTCTGCAGTGAGGAAAACTTGTGGTTTAAGCACATGGGGCATGATACATTTATCAGAACGTACTAGCTAAAGATTTGTTTGAATACAGGCTTCTTTCAGTGAGTCGACATTTTCTCATGAAAGACAGATACTTCATACACAAAGCTCTTTCACATTTAAAACTCAAACCAGTTGTTTCTCAACTTGCAGAATATAAACTGCATAGTTTGGCACCTTCACTCACATCAGTGCATGCCACACAGAGCAGTTTGATACTCACAGAAGCATTAGTATAAACAACTTTTACTTATAATAACTTTACTTTACAGGTTGCTTCAATAAATAAAGCAAATGAAAGCTTTAATCTCTATAAATTATTACATCAAAAACCTCTATCAAAACATTTCATTTCTACCACTGAGGAAGCACGTATTAAAATTCTAAACATCAAATAAAGCCAAGAGATTTATTTGCCACAAACATTAAGATAAAATCCAAGAATGGAATTTATGGCAACTGGAAAATTCTATAATAAAACAAGAAGTGACATGAGCTCCCCACTGCTTGAACGGTACACCACCGGTAACACTTCTCCTACCTGCAGGAGCTGGAGTCAGACTCCACGTTATTATTGTGGTCCTCATCCCCAGGGCCACGGGCGTCTGCAAGCCGAATGGACTGCTGATTTTGCGCCTGTAGATGCTCCTGCTGTGGCTGGAGTGGCTCCAGGCTCTCGCTTGAGCGTGAATGAACCGGGAAGATCCAGGGCGCAGGCGAGGAGCTCCGACACTCCTGCTGGCTCATGGACCGAGGGCACGCGGAGGCAATTCCCACCGCCGCCGCAGATGGATTTCCGCCTATTCCAGCAGATTCTCCCAACTTTCGATTGTTGTTGATGTTTAAAGAAGAGTTGCCACTACTGGGGCTGGCACTGGCGGCTGAGGTGCTGGAACTGCAGCCACCGAGGGAGGGCTGATCACCACCCGTCCCCCGGCTAGTGCTGCAGCTTCTCCCGCCGCCGAGGCTGAAGAGAGCTCCCTGAGGATGGTTAGCGGGAGTAGGAGGAGGAGAGGTGGGGTGACCGAACCATCGCCAGCGGATACGCAAGATTTGTTTCACGTCAAAGTCTTTCCTGGGATTCGACATTCCCGAGACTCCGGTAACGGGAGAACGACGAGCTTCGTGATTGCCTTGGTAACGGAGCAAACGAGAGCTGCTGGCGGAGACAGCGGAGGCAATGGGAAGAGTGAGAAAGAGTAAGGAGCGTAGAGGGTTCTCTCTCTCTCTCTCTCTCTCTCTCTCTCTCTCTCTCTCTCTCACTCTCTCTCTCTCGCGCTCTCTCTCTCTCTCTCTCTCTCTCTCTCTCTCTCTCTCTCTCTCTCTCTCTAATGTAAAAATAAATCAGAGTGCAGCAATCGAATACAATATAATAACTTCTTTAAGTTAAATCTATTAATATATTGTCAGTTGCCTCCCTTCTAACACACCTACCAAAGCTAGAAAGCCAGCACTGCACTTCAGCAAACAGCCTCACCATCAGAATCTCAAGGTAACCTTTATTTTCACTGATCCGTAAAATGTTCTCTGATAACTGCACCATGAACAGTTTAGCACTCATCCCTCTCACATTTACAGTTTGAAGCCAGTGGCCTTCCTGAGAGGAGTTTGCATGTTCTCAATGTGCATCCTGTCTAGAGAGAACCCCTGCCTTTCGCCTGAAATGAGTTTGATCTGTGGCCCAAAAAAGAAGGAGTCGGTGAAGAAAATGAATATTTTCTTGACCATAATTTGGAACACACTTAGGGGACTGAACCCAACCCGACAACTGTTCTACACAATCAATACATAAAGATCATTATCTCGTGAATGATACAAATAACTTCATTTGCAGTACTGTGCAGAAATTGTAGGGAGGTGAGAAAAATTCTGTTACTGAAAATGCTTTGAGAAATATGAAAAATGAATGTTTATTGCTGTAAGTTTCAAACAGACGACTCCTTCAATGTCACCCATAAGTTGAAACCTTCATGAACTGAAACAGAAACAGCTAGGTAGGAGGCTTTAAACTGTTTGGGGAACAGCTATATTCCGCTAACTTCTGCCTCGAGGAGAGATGATGACTGTTGATGGAGAAGTGCATTACCCCATGCCCTACGTGTTCTTTTTTAGCACTGTGAAGTGCCAGTTTAGCACTCTAAATTCAACACTTCACAGTACTTTTTACACTTGATAGGTTGGGACCATATACGATCTGAGCGGTGTTAAAATTAACACTATAAGTATTGGATTGACACTGCTAAATTTATATCTGTGGATAAAATAACAACACTCAGGGGATTGGCGTAGCTCAAGAAGAAGAGAGGACCAAGATCTGAACCTTGTGGAACCCCCCTGTGCAGCTCTTGAGTATTAGACACCTCATTCTTCCAAACCACATGGAAGAATCTGGCTTTGGTGGTGCCCTAATTTTAACATTCTTAGTAGGACAAGTGCAGCTTTGAAATAAGCTTCAAGCCGATATTCGACAATCTCCTTAAGATTTTTCAAACATACTTAAAAGCATTTATATGTGGCTATTAACCGAATGAAACTTGATACGATGTTGATTTGCAGTATTTGAAGGTACAACACCTTGGCCAACTGTGTTGTAAAAAGGTTCTGAAACTAAGAAATTGTACGTATTTACAAATGGCTGCTCTCTGCTTAATATCTAAACGTATGTCAAAAAAATAAAGATGATATTAGCAGGAAACCATTTGGGGGAGGCACATGCCCTTTAAGTCTCATTTAACTTAACACAAAAGGCAGTTTTCTGAACAAGGAAGTAATCTTGAGCAAGGAAATGGGCAAAAAAAGAAATTTCATGTCCTTATCTATCCTCTCAGTCCTACAGGGACTGTAAGACACAATCCTTTGCAGTCAGCGTCAAGCGGCCAGATTGCCATTTCAGTCATATAACATGACGAGGAATAACATGAGGCTGCTGCTTGGCTGCTAGTTCGGTTTCCTTGCCCACAAACCGGTCTTGAATTTATGTTTTGCACAAGAATGAATGCCGTGCCAACCACCCATGGTAATCTACAGTCTGCAGGTGACGCAAGAAGAGCAATTCATTTCAGAATGTAATCAGCAGCAGCCCTGCAAACCACAACAGAGCTGGCGTTTTTCACAGATGATTCACAGATGTTGGCTTTAAGAGCAAACTTAATAAACAAAACCAGATCCAACTGCCCTGGAATCTCTGGAAAACAGTGCTGTGTCAAGACACCAGTAGAGAAATTACTGAATACTTTAATCCTGGAACAAAACACTAGTTCTGAGTTTAATCATTTGTCGTAGTCAACCATGGATTTGTATGAAACCAAAGTGGCAGATTTTAGAGCAACCTTGCCACAATGCTTCCAAAATATAACTACTTTCTCCAACCAGCATAAGACTTTTACATTTGTGCATTTATGCAGATGCTTTTTATCCAAAGTGACTTACATTTCAAAGAAATGAATACCAGCCTTTATTCCAAGGTTTCTGTAGCTTTCATGATGTCAAATATAAGACTTTTGAAGAGATTTTAAAGATCAACAAAATTCAAATCGAAGACCTATATCATACTTGTGTTTATCTAAAAAACTGTGATAAATAATTATAAAATCTATAAAATATAAAAGCACTGTATAAAAAATTACTGCAAAAAATATACCAGCAACTTGAAAATTTCTAAACAAATGGGAAAGATTAAAAAAAAAAGTCACAGAATCCTAGATAAAGGAACAGAAAAAATAGCAACCGTATGATCAACAAATGCTTAACTTCTGGACTTTGCACATTTTTAAACATATAAACATGTGTCTTGCACAAAGCTATTCTGTGAATCGTTAATGTTATTAGTCCAAATTAGTCTTTTAAAACTAGAATTTTTTGTGATTTGGTTTACTTATTCAGACCTATTTTGGTGATTGCAATTACATGTTTGTACATATGTGTATCTGTTACATGAAAACTAACACAAATGGTTGTTTTCATGATTTGAAAACCTTTGTAAATTACAAAAATTACTTAATTTGTTGTTGCTATAGCAGCATTTTTGTTAAACAACCAAAAGTGCCAGCTTGTGCGGTGCATACTGGGAAATCTGTCTCAAGCACTTGATCTGAACTGTGACTGAAAATTATTCAAGCCGTACAACAGGGAATATAATTTAATGTAAGACTTAAATAACAATAGAATAAAAAAAGACTTATAATTTAACACATTTATGTGAACATGGATTTTCTGCTTTAACAAACATGAAAACTAAACATAGTTTAGTAAAGTATAGTCAGTCTTTCCCAAATTCTGCCTCTGCCCTAGAACATCAGATTGTTATTACTAATAAAAAATGTTGTTGGTTTAGAAAAATGTATTTATAATTTTTTAAATAAAATTTTCTAAAATTTAATTTCAGGATGTATTTGTTGTGATTGCATGCTGTATTGCAATCAGTTGATGGTCATTAATTAAAGGTTGTTGGTAGCAAGAGGTACATGGCTGAGGCTGAGGGAACCTGGCTGGAAACACTGATCTAGATTTGACATTCAAGGACCACATTCCTAAAACTACTGCAATGCCAAGATGTCATTTATGTAAAAATTCTAAAAACGTTTCAAAACACTGCAGCTTGACCAGCGTTTAACAAACCAGGGAACCCACATCTACCCCCCCCCCCCCCATCATCTCTCTTCTCTGGCTCTCCATTGCAGCCCAACACTGAAAATTCACAAGATGTGCAGCCTCCTTCCTTCATAGAATCCTATATCCTCAGAAGCTTGTCAAACCATCTCTTGTGATACCAGACTGAAAATCTCTCATCTTCCCAAATATCTTCTAAAGAAATACCATTTTGTGTGATAATCTGTTCCTTTATGGGGAAAAAGCTCGTTTTCTCAGGTGTTTAAGCAACAACAAAAAAACTTTTTGGATGAAGCCTCAGCTAAATGCACATATTATTATCTAAACAAGGTTTTTCTGTAATTATTCAAAACTTAATAAATAGGGTGTTGTTGTTTTTTTTTTTGCATTTTTGCATGCATTGTCACATTAAAATTAATGTATTTGTGCATCTTGGAGAAGATTAATACAAGAAGAAATGTAATGCTGTCCCAGAGAGTTTTGTTCCCTGGCAGCCCTGCTCTGCTCCTGTCAGCTGGAACGGAGACTGCAGTGAGTAAAAACACAGGTCTCAGGTCAGTAGTCATACAGCTTCAAAGAGAGTCAGTGGTGACCCTTGGATGGTCAAATCTTTAAGTCATTCTGATTCAGGTCCCGAGGAAGCAAGTCTGACAGGTGTGTTAACCTCTATATGTCTTATCATAAATAAGAATGCACAGCCACACACACTCCCACAAACACACGCACGCACACGCACACACGCAGATGTACAGTTGCCTCAATGCTTTACGACTAGCTATGCTGCATGAAACATCACTGAATGATGAGATGGATGATTAAATCATTTATTCTTTATGGCTCCTATTTATTGCGTCAAGGTGAATCCAACCCTTCGCTCAATGTTGTTTCCTTCTGATTTTTTCCATCTTTTACTTTGCCAGCATATAAATCAAGCCTGGCTGCACAGAACCAAGGAGATGCGGTCGACAGTTTCAACCATTGCATGGCTGCATTTTTGGTGGAGTCAACAAGAGCATTTCCAGGATGTTTTAGCATCTAAGTCACAAGCAGAGCACAAAAAAGTGATCAAATCCACATAGCCAATTACTGGAATTCTGATCACAAATCATGCCCACTACTTTCACTAATATTTATACTAATCTTTGCCTCAAATTCATGGTCTGGTCTATCGTTTGCGGCTGCTGCTTTAAGGACTGGAATCTCTGCACAAGACTTCTTTTCACTTATCCAATAACGCTCTACTTGATTTCATAGATCTCGCATTGAGAATACTTACCTCCTGAAAATATCATCATATACTTATCTCTGGTTCAGTCCCTGGTTGATCTCTCACATCTGAGTTCTCCACGGCTGGTTGATCCACTGCTAGTATCTCTGCTTTTTAAAGGAAAGCTTGTGTTTTATTCATAATCCGTGTCAACAAGTTTTAAACACCTGGATTAGCGGCCATTCCTCTTTGCAGATCCTCAAAGCTCAATTAGGTATAAGTCAGTCTCTGGCTAGGCCATTCGAGAAAGCTTGCTGTCATTAGCGGTGTTACTCTCTAATCACTTTCTACAATAATGCTAAGAACTAAAGTATCACATTATGTAACAAGTGAGTGCATTTCTAAAATTATTGACAATTATTAATAGATAGTTTACTATAGCTTCAATCAAAGCTAATGATAAAGGTAAACAATAACCTTATAAAAATATGGAGCCTTTTAAGAGTTATATTCAATAATTAAAGCTCCTGCAAGCTCTGAAACACAGAACACAGCTGAAACCTTCATCCATGGTTGAAACCCATTTTTGGATCAGCTTATGAACCCCCTTACAGAAACGCCAAGACTCACATACATTTAGAAGATGTTCTATTTTCTTTTTTCTATGTTCTATTTATTTATATGTTCTAAAATTATGCGCACAACTAAGTAGGATGACTTTTTATCTGATAAGAAAAAAATGAGCTACATTGGAATTGCAAATACCAAATAAATACGCATGCAGCAAATTAATACAATGATGATGAGTTTTCAGTAGTAACTGGGGAGCAATGGGGTGACAATAATGGAATAACTAACAGATAGATTTCATTGCACAAAATGTGAAATGATGTTTTGGTCAGTCTAAAATTCCTTAGCTTAAGTCTGACATCAAAGTGGTTTGGAATTATCACCTCCCAGAGTTGTCTTGACCGGCTGCGTTCCTAAAGAGCCACCTTGACTTGAAGAGCCATGTATTGACTGCCCATATTGCATTTTATTATATATGAAAAACAGCCTTCGGCCAACGCTCCGCTTTTCTTTTTTTTGTTGTTTTTTTGGTTGTTCTCTTGGACCCATTGGATGGACACAAGGCTTTGTTCGAAATGCTTTATGCAATATTCCAGCTGTGCGCATAAATTGTATTTGCATCTTTGGATGGAGGGCTAAGTGTAGGTAAACAGGGCTAGCGTTTTTTTTGAAGGCAAACCAAATCTGAGGTCCTGAATACTCTGGAGAAGGTTTTCATCTCACCATCTTGGAATCCTTCCGGTGTTTTTTAGCAAACTCCATGTAGGCGTTCGTGTGTCTTGGACTGAGATGAGGCCTCCGTGATGGCTTCTACAACTTTCTCCCATCTCAAGCACTCGTAAGAGTGTTGGTCATCCCAAATGTCCTTCATTTAAGGATTATGGAGGCCACTCTGCCCTTTGGAACCTTAAGTGGAGAATAAATTTATAACCTTGGTCAGATCTGTGCCTTGTCTCTCAGACCTTATGATTCTCATTTGCTCTGAGCACCGTGAGCTGTAAGGTTGTATATAGATAGGTGTGTGGCTTTCCTAATCAAGTCCAATCTGTATAATCAAGCACAGCTGGACCTAAAAGAAGGTGGTAAACCATCTGAAGGGTGATCAGAAAAAATGGACAACGCCCTGGTTAAAAAATTTGGTCTGAGCGCTTAGAACCATGCAATATTCAGTTATTTTATTCTATAAATCTACAAAAATGTGAGCTATTTTATGTAAAACCAAACAGACTTGTGCCATATTGTTATTAAGGCTCCATTATAAATGTGCCACCAAGAATAAAGTGAGATTGTGAACTTGAAGTGTGCTGTAAAAACAGCAGTTCTCTTATGCTGCAGAATAGTTTTCTGTTTTTGATCACAAAAACATACACACCCTAAAACCACTGTATAGTCTCTCTCTCTCTCTCTCTCTCTCTCTCTATCTCTCTCTCTCTCTCTCTCTATCACACACACAGATCGCCACATTTCAGCTCTGCAACATCTGTCATTGAAAACATCTACTTACACTTACAAACCATGTAATCTCATCTATGAAAGCTACAGCTGAACCAGGCTGAGAGGTTACATGTCTCATTTCTATGATTCATGCCAACAACAGTCGTAGGAGGAAGAGGAAAAAAAACATTTCCCCCAAAATATATTTATAACCACAAGAAACATCCAAACATTTAACAATTCAGTCTGTGTTTCTTTATATACAGATTTGTTCCTGCTCTTTTGCATTCATATTTCCTCTGCTACCACAGGATGAAATTATAGGACGGGGCACAATCTATTCACATCACAACAACCTCATGAGCCAAAACACTGCCAGGCTCATTTTCTACCTCGCAATAACATTTTCGTCGTTTCCTCTCCATTCTTTTGTCTGATTCGCATATTTGTCTTCCTTCGAATGTACAAAAAGCAATGCGGGAACTGAATGTAGATACAGGTGATACAAGGGTAAGCTAGAAGGGCTTAGATGATAGAAGAGATGGAGAGATGTTTAGGGAAAAGAGGAAAAGAATTTTGAAATAAATGGTTGCATGCCCATGGTAGAATAAGCAGATCTGGGTGGCAGACCACCTCTATAAGCAATCCATCTTTTTTACATTTATTCCAGAGACTGAAAATATTCAGTAAATGGGTACTTTTAAAGAACCACAAAGGTCCAAACATTCAATGTCACAATCCTTGAAATACTGTGGGTTTTTTTTAAAGGGTACTGGACCATGTCAAAGCAAGGCTTCTTCTGCTTGTTTTTAAATTCCTAATGAGCACTTAAACCACCTGAGCAGTCAAGTTCAGAACTACAAACTGAGGAATCATTGAGAAAGGCCTTAATAAAGTCAGCAAGACGCCAATAGTCACTTTTATCTGAGCTCCAATGTTTCAGTATTATACTGAATTCCATTAGTATGCGGTCATGATCACTGGAAGAAAGTGGTTCACACAAGGGGAAATCACTGGGTCTAAGTGTTCTACAAAGGGAGTCACTATAGCTAAGTATTCCACAAACGGAGCTAAGTATTCCACAGAAGGACATGGATGGAGGTAAGTGTTCCACAGAAGGGGATCAATGGATGTAAGTGGTCCACAAAAGGGGATCGCTGGAGGTAAGTGGTCCACAGAACATGATTGCTAGAAGTAAGCAGTCCACTGAAGGGGGTCATTGGAAGTAAGTGGTCCATAGAAGGGGAATACTGGAGGTATGTCTTCTATAGAAAGAGATCGCTAGAGGTAACGGTCCACAGAAGGGGATCACCGGAAGAAAGTGGTCCACAGAATGAGATCACTGAAAATAACAAATGGTCTTGTAAGTTAATTGAAATGTTTACTGAAAAGACGCATATATTTAGCTGAACTACTTGATTAGGATGCCTAAAAAACTCAAATGTTCATGTGTGGAATTTGCAGACAGAGCCATAGGCCACCTGTGAGTGAAATTTCCACCCCTGGATCTTCAAAACCAGCAAAGAAAGAGTCCTGCCAAGAACCGTAAGATTTTAATGCCGAGAAAATCCCTTTCCTCTTTCAGTCTGCCATTCCGGATCCATCTGTGTCGACAGAGACTTGTGTGTCTAGAAAGCTTCTTTTTTATCATCTGTCCCTTGTCTAGTTTCACACACGACCTCACTGAAAACAGATCTTTAAAAAATAAACACAGGACACTCAGAAAATAATGATTTCAAAATATGATTGCCAAGGTTGTTTAATGTATTATATAATCATGTAATAAAAGCAGAATAGAAAATGAGAGCAAGGATCGCAAGTACTGTTTAAAATGTGGATTGAAAAATGGCATTCATTTCTAAATAGAGAAACACCCATTACATCTATGCCGACAGAACATCTGTTTTCATTTTAATTGAGGTTTCTTGACATTTTTGTTCAGATAAATGTGGAGAATTGACTTTTGCAACAACAAAAGCACTAGAGGAGCAAAATTCTTCAAACACACAGACCAGCACTTTTTCAGATACGCCTTTTCAATTGCTTGTCATGCAAATTAGCAACAAACCAATTATATAACAGCAACTAAAAACAGAATAAAAAGTTGCATCACAAGGGAAAATAAAAAAGGTAACATTTCAAAAACTGATGCTCTCCTGTTTCCACACACGCATATAACAGGCAGAATTTTTCCATGGCACTTGAAGTCGTAATCAATCAATTAATCCTTTATTTGTCACATACACTGTTACATGCAGTGAAATTGGACCCCTCTGAGCACATACACAGACCAGGGGAAAACAGTTCATTTTTTGAAAGGTAATGTTTTGGAAACAGGAAATATGTTTGCATGATGGGAAATTAGCTCAAAAATACCTCTCCCACACTGTCCTTTTTTCTTTCAATTCTAAAAACATAAATGAAACTCTGAAATGGCTGAGCGACAGCAGTCGAAGATAACAGATCATGCCTAAAACACATACTGAGGCTGGAACATCACCAAAATTGGAAAAAATGTGCAGCACTGTCAAGATTGAAGCGTTAAAATTTCTACAAAAAGAGCATAAGAATAAAAGAATTGATCGATCATTTTTCATTGGTGGGGGAATTTTTTGTATGCTTTAGGCCCATAATTAATAATTGACTATGCGTATACCATGACCTATCTGAGTATGGTTGCTGACTATATCCATTACATTTCACAACAGCGTTCAAATCTTTTCATGGATACATCCAGATGGAAAATGCTCTTCTGTTTGTTACAAAGTATCATAATTGGTGACAGTTTTCTTAAACATAACAATGACTGCTTGAACAGTTTTCACAATCATAACAATCCTGGGGCTCTTTCAGTAGAGAACTGAGCTAGCAACACAAAGATTATGGCTTTAAACACCTGGGAAAGTGAAACTGATCAAATGTGTTCTTTGCTTGAAATTTAAGTCAGTTTGGATAAAAGTGTCTGCCAACTGTACAAAAATATAAGTAAATGTAAAAATGCAATGGGAAGACTCTGCAACAACACAAGGCAGTTGGGGGCAGTGTCTCTAGATGGTGGTCTGTTTTGTCAAGAAGGGGGACAAAAGGGTGTGTTCCAAATACAAATGGGATCACACTTCAGCCTTCCCTATACCAGGTTATAGGTGAGAATACAAAAGCCAACCTTGGATTCAGTGGCAACAATGCAGATTTTCCTCAGGTTGTGGAGCACTGCAAATATTACTTCTCCCAACTGGTTTGGGAAGGTCTCTATGTCCCCCCTGGAAGAGCCAGAGGAGGTATCTGGGGAGAGGGAAGCCTGGGCATATAAATGGGAAACGAAATGCAATGGAGCAACTGTTTGATGTGGTGGTGCAATTAAAACCAATATATATATAAAATTAGATCAAATGTATAAAAGTACATTCACGTGCACTAATCGCACAGACAAATTTCCTGACATTATTAAATAATTCAAAGAGGGTAAAAACATAATAGAGGGAACCATTTTTACATTAAATTAAAAAGATAACGCTCATATTTCAGGACAAAAATAATCTGTAATATTTCAAGAAGAAAGTCACAAAGTCTGAAGCTGTCCAGTGAAATGGAACGCACAACCAATCTATTGAGGGACTGACTGGTGTATTGAACTACCTTTTTGATGGCTGAAATGGATGCAGAACACCTAACACAGCAACATTCCTCCACAGAGGTCACCTTAAAGCTTTGCTGAATTGATCAGAGCAGGGGAGAGAGACTGAACCTGACTCCTGAGGACAGACTAAATCCATTGCTGTAGTTGCCTGCTGAATAAAATCACTTAAGCAAATGATGTGTGCTTGAGGAAAAACGGACTATGAAACAAACACCTTTTTTATTTCTATGATTGGAATTCAAGCCAGTCAGAAGCCAGTATTCAGACAGACCGTGGATTAACATGAAAAATATCTCAGCCTTAAATTAACATCACATTTTAGTTAATTATGCTTATTTCCAGAATTCAATTTAATTTGTGGTTAATATTATATTAATAATTGGCAAAGTTCATGTTCACGAAAGTAAAAAGAAATAACAACCCCTTTTTTATGAGTTAAGGTGATATTTGGCAGCATTGAAGTTCCTGGGAGGACTGAATGAGAAACTTGAGGATATGTTGGAAACTTTAGTCCAAAGGCTGGTTTGTGGAAGCAAGGTGCCTAGTATGATTTTAGATGAGCCTGAAGTAATGGTGTGTGATTGACTGCATTGCAATATATTAACTGTTCACTTTAATTTTGTTTTATTTTTATTATTTGTGCGATTTGCATTGTGCTCTTTTATATTAAGGATTTATAGAGTGATGCATACTATTTTTTTGTCTGAATTGCACTGTTATGCCACAACGTGTGTGATATTGTTATAAAAATACAAAAACAAGACTGACACCTGTCCATTAATAGCAATATTTGGTATCCCAAGTGAGTCTTTATCCCTGAGCTCTGGTCAAAGGGATGTTCTCGCCTTTTCCTTCCTATTGGCCAGGCGCTACATACTTCTGTATTGGAAGAAAGTTCAATGCCCCTCCATCTCACAGTGGCTTAAAGATCTGATGCTTTACCTCAAGTTGGAGAAAATCAAAACACGCTTAGGGGGTCCACTGAAAAATTCTTTACTAGATTGCAACCAACTATCTCGTACCTCAAGGGACTGCAGGTGTTATCGGATTAAATACACAAACATTTATTTGCACCAAGAAGTGTATTGTATTCTGACCATACCACGATGCAGAATGATGTCTGTCTGGGAAGCCGAGGGGTTATTGTCTTTGTTTTTATGTATGTCTTTGTTTATTGTTATTATTTTTTCCTTTCTTTTCTGTAAATCTTGGTTTCATTTCGGGTTTTGGTTATTGATTCTTTAGATTTCTAATTGATTCTCTGTATTTCCTTCAACATAGGTTGAGACCATCAGAAAATGTAAACTGCTGTTTGTGAATGTACGTTACCTTTGATATTTTAAATAAAAATAAATACAAAAAAAAAAAAAGAAAGTGTATACGTAGATATCGTAGAGTAAAAAAAAATAATTATGGAGCCGCGCTTGTGCTTCTTCCTCATCGGTGGCCGTTAACAGTCCTTAGCGCATCACCTCCCCCTAGTGTCCGCACAAAGCATTAACTCCGCATTAAAATAGCTTCGTTTCTTTTGTTTTTTATAAATATTAAACAAACAGAACACATACATCAATAATAATGTGGCGATGTCATTTAGGACGTTTGATATATTATTAAATTAAGTTATAGGCCATCTCTAAACAAAAAAAAAATTCTGCAGCAGTTGTTTACTTTTTAAATCTTCATAACTTAGCAGAACTTACTTAGTTACCTAAGCAACAAGAACAATAACAAACACGCACCTGCCGTTTTTTGTTGGGATAGAGAAGATATTTTGGGCGAATTTCAGGCGAATATTGACACTCTTCTGGATTTACTATCTATCATGGCAGCGTTTAGAAGGAGATTCAGCCAGCTGTTGGAGTTTTTTCTCCGTTGTTCTGCCTCAATGTGAACACTATTGATGAAGTGGGAGACTTTGTGCAGGAACAACCTCCAGTTGTTGTAGCACAACTGCGGTCAACGATGGAACTAAGTGATCATCAGAAGTCCACAAATGACAGCACTAGTTGCAAGCTGATGGAAGAAGAGATCATTGAGATGGAGCCCACCAGCCCTGCCTTCATAATGCCAGCAGAACCATCCTCCGTGTGACCCACTCCTTCTTCCAGATCATCCAGATAAACCCTTGGAGTCAAGCATTGCATCAGATCCTCTGAATCCTGTAGCTGAAGTGGTCACCTTGCCAGATCATCCTCTACAGGAGAATACTACAAAGCTTCTGACACCTCCTCCATCTCCATCTGCCGCTGCTGTTGCAGATCAACCTAGTACTTGCCCTATGACCCCTCAATCACTTGGTTCTTCACATTTTACTCCATGTTTGGGTGTTCAAGTCTTCGAAGATGAAGTGTACGAGTATCCTGAAATCAGGAAGAAGACTTCAACCTTCCCAGGTCAAACCAGGCTGAAAAGATGGAGGCCTGGGGATGTGATGTGGAAGTCCTGGAAAAGCCGAAGAGAAAACCAAACAAGGTACTTGCTCTTGCTCTGTTCATTTGAAGAGTTCAAGAACAAGAAAGAGACTGAGGATTTCTGTCCATCACCTGATGGTGAACAAGAGGATGAAACTCAGCCCTTCGAGGGCAAGGAAGTGCTAAAGAGCAAACCAAACAAAGCTCTCGCTCTGTTCCTCTGGCTCCGGAATAACTTTAGGAAAGTCAAGGTCAGAAGAAGGTGTGGAGAGAAGAAGAGCTACTGATTTAAGACCTAAGCCCTTTAGGGTCAGCAAGCATCACAATGGATTCTCTTCACCGGTTTCCCCTCCTCAATATCTCCATTAACCATTTTAACAGAACACAGTTTTGATTGTAAATAAAAATTTTAAAGTTTGTGACTGTCCCTAACTTTTTATATTTAATTATCAATTTCAATGTTGAAATAAAGTAAACCAGGAGAATATTCATGGGAAGAGAACTTTACTATGAGGTTTATTAAAATTGTCAACTTAAGATATTATATATATATATATATATATATATATATATATATATATATATATATATATATATATATATAAAACAGTAACATATGTAAGAGTTACATACGTAACTCTACATATTATTATTACATAAATCAAGCCAAATTTGCCACAGTAGTACAGGAAAGAAAAATGGTTGGAACATTTAATAAGGGTGCAATAAAGGTTTGTGGAGGTTTAAACGTACGCCACTTTTCTGTTCAAGTTTTTTTGTTTAATTTCATCTCTTCAGACCCACCTACTCGCTCAGACCTGCACTCCCAGACCTATAGTTTTTTTTTTAAAGACAGCCACCTACTATTTTGGATATTATGTAACTTATGTTGTGTGTGGGGAGTTCTGTTTCGTGGCCAAGTTTGTTCTGCTGTGGTCACTCCTCTTTCTAACTACACGTCAAGTATCTTTAATTCAGGAAACCATCCATGAAACTAAAAATGACCATGATTAGCTTCACCAACTTAGATAAACCTACATATTAAACTGTTGGGTATAAAAAAATTTGGGTTTTTTATGCAAAGGTTCTCATTTAAAAGTGGAAACGCAGATCTAAATCCTAAAAATAAATTACTTTCTTCTTCCTAAATGGTTGTGCTCGGAAAACTATACAATTTTAATATGCAGGCTAAAATACGCAGAGAAATCTCAAAATAACTTTAATACATTACTTTTTTTGTAAACCTACCGTTACCATAGTTTCCCATAGCCAATTGAAGCAGTAATTGACAACATAAACATTTTATATTTAAACCGTTTTCCAGACGAAATTATAAACAAAAGCAGGCCTTTTAAAACACCGTGCTTTCCTGGTGAATTCGCCCGCATTTTGAAAGAGTTTATGGGCTGACTCATTTCCTTTTTCATAACTAGGAACTTGTGGCTGAAACGGAGTTTAATTGGCTTCAGCTGCCATACAAACCAGTCGCAGATTACATCGTATAAATAAGTTCTTACCTTGCGGCTTAAAGCTTCTTTTGTCGCTTGTTTGTTTTTTAAATGTCATACTTCATAGTAGAAGTGAAACTGGCTGTTTATACAGGATTGTTTTAATCGCGATTCGGTGAAAAGGTGTGGGTAATAGTGGACCTTTAAGTTCTATAAAGTACATTTCTCTATTACACATGACAAATATATGCGGAAATAAATAGCGCACGTCGCATTACTTATTTCCCACACGTACAATTTTATTTAATCTGAAACTATTGCATTGGTATTTACTTTCCACATTGTCCAACTATCATGAGTGACCACCAATGATTTTTCTCATTGAAGCTCATTAGTTTTACTAACATCGATCCTAAATTTGATTTAGAAATAGCTGATTTTACACCAGTTTCCTCAAGGGTGAAAGTCAGTGTCTCCATCTGGTGGATACCCATCTGTGCACAAATAGCTAGAGCAGTGCTGTTATCTCATTACATTGTGTATTTTATGAAATTGTTAAGTGTTAAAATCTAAAAGTTACTAAAAGCAAGATGGAAAGAATTGAACACTGCAATTTCTTATCATAGGCTTGCATAAAACATAAATAATTGACATACACCATTTGAGATCCCACAGAGAGAAGAGCTGTCTTCCATTTATTTGAAGTGAAGTGAAAGTGGATGAGCAGCTCACCCATGATCTCTAGTGAATCCTCCAGATTTCCCATAAATAAACTGAATTGAAAACCTACATTTGGTAGATGGAGAGGAAACCTCAATCATTTATTATGTTTCATGTTAAATGTAATATATTTTCAGTTAGGCCAAGTGGTGGACTGGGTTTCTTAAAATAATGATGTATGTATGTGTACAGTACTGTGTACAAGAATGCAAATGCAAAAGCAGAGAAATTAAATGAATCATGGACTTTTTATGGAATGATGACCACCTTTCACTGACAAACTGAACAGACTCAAGTGGTTCATGTTGTTAAAGAGAAATAAGCAGGTGACAAAATTGGAGAGGTTGATTCAACGTCTATCTAATAAACACAATGTTTAAAGAGCATTGAAAATTGAGCCTAAAATATAAAAATGTCAAGATATTAAAACACGTGAAACAGACAGCTCAAAGGAAAAGATGCAGCAGTAGTCTAATACAGTCAGCTCCCTGGATACGACTGATAAGGCATATGGTGTTGAGAGCTCTCCTAATCCCAGTGTGGGTACTGATGAGAAGCATCCTCTGCTCTACCATGATAACTGGATGCTTGTGTCCCTTGTCAAACTGCTTACTTTGCAGCAGGAGGTTGCCCTTCAGGTTCTTTCCCTTAGCATAGTAATTGTGTGTCTCAGTGGTACTCAGCCAAACTGCAAGAGGTCCATAGGATAAAGAGAAGGAAAGGAGTAACATGGGGAAAAAATTTTTATGGGGAAAAATGAAATAATTTATTTTAAATTATTAGGCAAAAGCTCTGGTAGTAGAGCATGCATATTTTTGGATGATACTATTATTTAAAATAAAAATATTATACTATATAACAATGAAGTGAGTACCACTGTAGCCTTTCAGTGACAAGAAAGCCGGTGAACTTCCTGAGCAGTGTTTGCATGCTCTCACTGTGATTGCTTGGGTTTCCTGGTACTCTGATTTCCCCAACACAACTAAATATTATACATTTCCCTTGGGAGGGTTGCACTATGATGGACTAGCGATGGAATTGGATGTACTTCTACCTTACCCCCTGAAGTGTGCTGATAACTAGCAGAACCCTTCCATCCTGAAAAGAAGCGTGTACAGAGAATGAACAAATATTATTCAATAAATAAATACAGCTTCCATGAATGTATTTCAAGTGTGTGAACAAGGAGAGAGAGAGAACAGATCATCTAGTATGAATGACAGTAACAATTGATTATTGTCAGTAACTCCTGTATTTGAAAAATTAACAAAAGAAGCAACCCAAGTATTGAGCCCTGAGGCACCTCGTAAATTAGATTTTGCTATTTAAGTGACATTATATAAAGAATTTCAGGACAAGCAATCGGGCCATGGCACCTGTGATCTATATCCAGTAAGCCAGGTTAGTATTTAAGCCAGCCTTACCTTCCATCTGAGCTTCACCTTACTCCCCAGAACTCTTCACTGAGGGTAGAACACTGATATGATCTGCATCCAGACAGCTTGCCTTGTACATCAGTCTTCACCACTTCATGCTTCTACTAAATGCTGGTAAACGTGTGAAATGTAAACGCCTGAATGACCTATATATCTGAGAAGTTGCATTCAAACCACTAGAGTGGTTTCTTTATATACCAAACACTCCAGTGTAGGTTAACACGTATGGCTTATTGGTATATCTAATGGTTTAGAATGAATGGGTGAGGAAGTCTAGAACCAAGCAAGTCACAGGGTTGACTGTAGTAACTGAAGAGGTACCAATATCCTTGAGTGACCCATCTTCCACCAACACAATCAAGACTAAATAAAAAGATGCATTAATTTAAAAAAAAAGTTTTGAAAGTTTGGTATAACAATATAAAAATGTTTTATTGGTTTTGAAAATCGGTTTCTACTTCTCCCTCTTCGACTTCACAAAACAGGAAACAGACAGGAAGTGGTGTGGTGCTTCATATATCTGTTCAATCATGAGTTAGTCTTAAAGGAAAGATACTGAAACACAACTAGATGTGCTCATTGTGTTGTTTAATACATTTATGTGGATCTTTTGGTAGATATAAACTAAAGTTTTGATATTTAGCAACCTTACAGAGTTTTTACTATGACAAGATCTGCTGCCTTCAAAGTTGCCATTATCTTCTTCATCGTCATAACTTTGGTCCTACCAGAGTTTTTTACAAGTAAGTAAAAATGTGAGTGAGGTGGTTCTCTTTATCTGGGAGAAATGGAAATGTGGCAAGTGAACATGTGGCTTTACAATTTAAATTGAGCTGTAAACATACAAAGATGTGTTTTTGTATCGATTGTATACATTTTTTGTAATTCTATGTATGCTTTACAATATTACAAGTATAAAAGATGGCAAATAATGAACTGATTTAGCATGCGTCAGCATGTGACCACTTCATTGTGGCCTTGACGATGGTAGAAGGTGTTAAAAGCCACACTATGAGGTGTGTAGCCCAATGTTGAATATGGTGTACATCCACCATTTTAATGCCGTTTGGGATCATATTATAAAGAAAATAATATTTTCAGAGTTTGGTAGTTTGGGTATTGGTGCTTTTCTGTGAGAGGGGGTGGCTCTAGGATCATAACTAGTTTATGCAATAATTGTCTACCTGCCAATATATCTCTACGTGCCAGGGCAAATCCTAGCTAATGTTAGCTTGTTCAGCTAAAGGTATAAAGATCTTACATCACTTTGTGACCTAAGATCTTTGATGTGGGCGTTTTTAACTGCTCTGAGGCTGTTATGCCTTCTCTCTTGCGTTATACACATAGAAAAGGGAGCTGCGTACGCTACGCTTAGTATAATGCTATTATGTATCTGTTTACAATTAAATTATCCATGTCGCTGTGTTCATACACCTTGCCTCAAGAGTCATTAGTATGAAAAGAGATTAATTGAAAACAGAATAATTGTAGAACTAATGCTTCTAAACAGAGCAAGTCATAACAGTTACTGGAAAGCAGGGAACACCAATCTGCTTCCACAACTTAAAAGCTCAAATTTGAGTTGTCGATGTGATAATACAGGCAGGAAAAGGTCTGAGGTTTTATAGTAAATACTACTGTGCCAATCACAGGACTCGGACATTCAACGCGCAATATATTTTAAACTAATGTAATGATAAGAAAGATACTTCCAAATAAAAATGAAAAGGTTCTAAACAATTTGAATTGCTACATCTGCAGTTAAAATATCTGAATTTATTATTTAACTGAAACTGTTAACTTGATGAAAGTCTGACTAGATATTCAGCTCTTGCATCGTCCAAGAACTCCAGTATATTACAGTACATGACTGCAGCTGAACTGGATTCCACAGATCTGGATGCCATGACTGGTCCTAGTTGTTGCCAAGTTTATAACCAATGGCACACTGGTCAAGCACATGTCTTGTGTGCCACATTAAAAAAGACCTGGGCCATGTAACTTCCAAATTTTTTAGCTGACTGAGAAAAGCAGCTAAAAACACATTGTTTTTTCCCAGAAACCTTCTGTATTATCTGCTCTGTTATTCTTTTTAGAGTGTAAAGTCTTGTTAGGATCATCTTTATTTCCTCAAGTAAGACTTTGAAGAGCCTAACCCCTACTAACTTTTTGTTTCTCAGAAATATCACAAATTGAGTTCCTTTGCAAGCCCTTTGAGCCTTGCTTGGCTGAAAACGAAAAACAAATCTGTGGTTCTTCTGGCTCTCCATGTGACACCAAAACTGTAAACGGCAGCAATAAACAAAGACAAGAAGGTTGGTCTATATGTATTACAGATATGGACCTGAGGCTTCTGAAAAACACTTCAAAGTCAGGTGAGGCTTATTTTTCAACAAAATTTCATGAAAGATGTTTCTGCTGCTGAGGATGAGCATTAACAACAATGATCTTTTTGGATTGCCAGGAAAGCATGTGAGGATTATTCTGAACCTGAACAGCTCCAGATTCAACTATAGTGTTTTTGTGTTTCTCAACAATACTGACCTCTACACTGAAGTCCAAAGCGATCAAAAACTCTTCTACTGCAATCTTCCACCGGACAAAAGTAAATGCCCACTTCTGAACACTACTGCTGATGAAAACAGCCGTCCTTCTCAAACCAACACTTCTATTATTCAAAATGTTACTTCTTTGAAATCATTGGAACCAACCAAACCTACAAATGAAAAAAAAACATTTAAAGAAACAGCCATTGAGCACGGGATTGAATGCCAACCTACAAGCAGCAGTTTCCTTTTTTACTATCAAAAGCCTCACAACACAACGACTGGACCAGCACAATTACAAGATACACATGACGACACAGGTAAGTTGCTGTCAAAATGTTAATAGTTTTCTAAACGTCCAAAAATACTGAGAGTTGAAAAATGTGAGGCTATAGAAATGGACACTACAAAAGTATTTGTTTATCTTGTTTTTAGTTGCTAAAAAACTTAGCCCTTATGCGGTTTTGGGGACGTCACTTTGGGGCGATTTTGAGTTCAATTTTATCTGTGTTTCAGCAAAAATGAATGATTTTTGGTAACAAATCTTATTTTTAGACACATTTTGAGAAAATTATTTTCTATAATAATAATGGTACCACAGAATAATGCACAAGGTACCACAATGGTATCCCATTCTTAATCCACATGGTTTAATATACCACCCCATCCTTTGCAGCAATAACATTTTCAACTCTTAAGGAATGGCTTTCCACATAGTTTAGGAGGGTTAATGGGATTTATTTTACTATTTTGTACCAGAAGACTTGGCTCTTTTAATCAAGCTTACAAAGTTTACAAAGCATGTCTTTTTTCCAATTTACTAAACATGACTCCAACACAGCAGTACGTCCACTCTTTAAACAAATGTTAGTGTTTGCATAAATCACACAAAAACAGAAACTAACATACCACCAGATTTCCCCTGAAGACTTACACAGTATGTAGAAATAAATGACATTCTTCCTTTCCACTACTTCAAAAAATTCACTTAAATATGGCCATAGATGCTCAATTTCAATGTCTGGCGCCTCTTCCACTATTGTACTATTGCCTATAAACGTCACAGCGAAAAGAAGCAAGCAGGCAGGGAGCAGCTGTAATAGCCAGTAAAACGCACAATCTGCACAAACCACCACATTTTCTGATTGGCACACTTGCGGAACACGTTTGCGGATACTTATTTTGTCCTGTCACAAAGTATAAAATCTCACAAAACAGTGATAGTCAAGTAAAGTACAGATACTCTAAAAAGTTACTTACGTAACGAATTACTTCGTTACTGTCCACCACTGCTTGCAGCACACACTATTTTGGTAGCTGCCATACTTATGTACTCACTTTATTGCCCTGTGGCTTTATTCAACTGCCACATGAGGGGATGCCCCATTGGGTATAGTACTTTGTAGCTTCCCCGTATAGCTGCCCATGTGAATTGGAATTGCTAGTGTGGGTTTTTCCTCTGGGAGCTCTGGTTTTTACACGTCTAAAACATGCACCCTAGGCTAATTAAATATTCTAAAGCTTTTACACTTTATTTAAACTGTCAAAAACACTGACATTGTTAAACTCTTAACTGTAATTTAAATGTTCTTTAACTATGGCCTCTACCATTCTGTTCCAGAGCATGCTCATACTAGACGTCTATATCTATATTAGGCTCATGCTTCTGTAAAGCTGCTTTGAAGCATTACATGAAAGCAATTTTTAAAAGCTTTTCAAAAAAACAATGGATTGTGTTTATACTGGAACGTAAAATGCCACACAATATATCTTTAATTGGGTCATTTGGTGTATACAATAATATTTTTCTAATACAGACAGTGTATACATCCTTCTCAGCCTGCATGGTCTCCCTCTCCCTCCCTCATAAATACTTTCTGAAGGTGAGCTGTGGCTGTCTTTTATCTGGTCTATTGATTCGGGTATGGAAGTAGACAGCAAGACTTCATAATTCACCGTAACCTTTGATTAATATATCATAGCAATACATCAAGCCAGTCTAGTCAGTGTTTGAGCCAAAATCACAAATCCTCTCAGGCAGCACTCTGTCAGACACATACCTTACAAGGTCACCTGAGCTAATGTAAGTGTAAAATGAACATGGCAAGATGTCTAAGGCAAGAGAAGCATAGAATATTATGCTTCTCTTGAATATTTTGAGCTCAGAGAATTGTGTTGATTTATCAGGTACGTGTTGATGTACATTTTACAGGTCTGTTGTGGTTTTGTTCAGTACTGTGCATGAGTAAATGAGTAAACTTAATGGAAATCTAATCTATTAGGAAATCTATAAACAAAAGTCATTTATAACTTTGGCTGTATATTTGGGGTTGTTGGCCTGATGCATAATACATTTGGGCCAATCATGTGCCTCTTTTATGGTATTTCATGACAAATACCATACACTGGAAATACATTGCATACACCTAGAAATGTTCAAGGAACTTCCACCATGCTTCACTGTTGCCTTGCATCTGCTGAATCATTGCCTGCAGATTCCTTGGCCAACCACTCTCTCTCTCTGATCCTCGACGGATCCTCTTTGTGCATTTAAAAGAGCTTGAGTCGCACATCTTGACACTGTGGTCTGCTTTGAAATCTGTGCCTCATGGGACCTTGCAGTGTAACTACCTTGTGTTTTGTTGCTGTGCTCAGTCTTATTACTTTGACGCTTTGGTGCTTCATCTGGCTCTGTGGTATAGTGGTAGACTTGTGCTAAATGCGCTTTGCTTTCTGTGCCAACTCATGTCCTGCCACTGTTATGTCCTAGTTTACTGTTAAAAATATTAATAAAGGCTGTGGCTAAAAAATAATCAAGAAAAAAAAACACAGGCTCTCCTTGGAAGCAGAGTCTGAGCCTCCTACACAGCTTTTTCTGTTTCAGTTCATGACCGGGTTTCAACCTACATGTGACATTGACGATGAGTAGTACTTGTTTGGAATAAGGCAAAGCTAGAAGGCAAAAGCTAACACTTAAGAAAATTGGTTCCTGTAGTATTTATGTGATTTAGTTTCATTATTAATACTTCTGAAATAAATGTCTAAAAACTGAAACTTTTGCTTCACTTCCCATGTTTTCATTGGTCTGGTCTTTGGTTATTTCAGTGTGGTTGGTTCTGGTGCTGACAGTGGCTTTGGTGACCATTTTGACTGTAATCATCCAAATTGTCAAGAGCTGCCAACATTACCATAGTGAGTATTTCCCTTTCAATTTGAACCCTATACATAGCTCCACGTACTCCTTATCATTGTATTTGTGACATCAATGGTGAAGCAAAAGCCCAGAAACCTGGCAAGATTTAAAGCCCCCGATTCAATACTATGACATGTATCATTATCTTTGATGAGCCAGTGAGCTTAGTGCTTCATTGATCAAGTTTAAGTCTATAAAATTCACCTTGTAACTGATCAGTGTAATTTTCACCACCCTTGAGACTCCTCTCCAAATAAAGAAACTATGGATCTGATCAGCTGGTCTCTGAATGCAATCAAAACCATTTTCTCGACAAGGAGCATTGGGTTCAGGGCACCCCCTGCCATGCAATAACATTTGTGGCAGGTTACACTGTGGGCAAAGTGGTGCATTGTGTGCCTGGCTGCTGTGTCCCAGGAGGATGTCAAAGATATCTAGCTATTCAGAGATTTGATAACAGGGGTTCTGCTGGGGCTCACACTGTGGTCTTTGACCACAAACCGTACACCATCGGTGAAAGACTGATGGCCATGCAATGGATGCAGGATAAAATAGATACAGCTGATGGAGATTAAATATTTCTGAAATGAATATTGACCAAACCTCACAACAACAACAAAAAAAACGTTCCCATTCGGCTTTCTCTCATGTCGTCAAGTTTGTTAGAGAAAAAATAACTCTCCAGTGAGAACAAGATAAGGAGAAGTTCTCATTGCAAAGACATTGGCATTTGCATGCATCTACTTACTGGTGAAAATGAGCAGGTCGAAACCAGCGCAGGAAGAAAAGACAACTGGACAATGTGGGAGGCTTTTTGTCAGCTAACTTTCCTATTGTACACACATTTTCCTGTTTCCAATATTCTACCTCTCATCAATGACCTGTCTTCCCATTGTCAGTGTTTGTGGTCCGAGGGGTCAGATTTTAATGCATGTAACAAATAAAGGTTGGGTTGGTTGTAGATCTATTGTGAGAGAAAGGGCTCAATATCTTTAGAAAATGTGCATCCACTAAGTGCAACAAGCCGTTTCTGTATAAATATCCAAGAGAGGATTCAGCTGCAGACTGAAATTCAGGTTCAGTTAAGAAACTGAATTCAGCTTTATGTTTAGTGAACATGAAAAAAGAGACAGAATAGAGAAGGTAATAAAAAAAGTGTTTATCACAATTTAGTTCTATCACAATAGCCAAACTGATTATGATCAGTCTTGTGTTTGACTTGCATTTTAGGAGCATCTCAAACTGATGGACTTGTGTCGTTTGCAGTGAGTGGACAGCGATTTAAAACCTCAAGAATCCAAAAGGGAAACTGTGAGGACAATAAAAAAAACCCTTTATAGTCATGTGTTAGTGATTGCTCTGATTTGTTTTTTGATTGCTGTTTCAGTGACTTGCAGTGTTGCTGAGGTGTCTATTGCAATGAGCAGCATTGATGGTAAGCACGTGTAATGTTTAAACTCTAAAAAGCAATAGTAAAATTAGGATGGGATTTTAAAACAGAAGTTAAGGGAGCAAATATTATTAACCTTATTAGTGTTTATTCATTTTTTATTACTATTTAATCAGACTTTTTCCTCAGAACAAAAATAAAATGAACGTTGTGAAATGAATGAAATGAACTTTCCCTTGCTCTGTTAAACATCATTTGGAATACATTTGAAAAATAATTGTTCTATTCCGCATACAATGTATAATCTTGTAATGTTTTTGTTCTTTTTAGGGTTGTCAACTATTTATGAGAATACAGGTAGGAGACATAATAATGATATAATTGCTAAAGCAAAATCAGTGAACAGATGTTTGCATCTCGCCTAATAAGCTACATAGAATCGTTTACCTGATATTGACAGATACAGTAGAAATTCATGCTGATAATAAATATATTTTAACCTAAAATTATCTCTCTTGACTACAGAGACCTCATTGGATGGAGATACACATGATGAAGAGTAATCCATTACTTCAAGGTAAATAAGTATGAACTGAGAATATGTTTGAATGACGGATACAATTTGGTTTGGACCAGTGGTAGGTAACCCCGTTCCTGCAGTGCCACAGGCCTGAACAGATTAGCTTCAACTTCACTGAAGCACATCTGATCTGCTCTGATAATTAAAGTCGTCTTAGGTTGTTTTGGAGCTATACTGGCGTGTAGACTAAAGCCTGTTTGGAACCGCGTCGCCTACCCCTGGTTCAGATACAAACAGTAAAAACCGTACACCTGTGATGGGAACTAAAAGCATGTGTATGGTTTGAAAGTTTATTAAAGGTTAACGCTTCAAAGACATGGCCACACCGACTCCATCCATCAGTGAATGTAAAATTATGGTAAAGCATTAGTATTCACAATCACTATCATTTCTCATCCAGAATTGTCTGAAACACTCATTGAATTGTGTAATGTCTCAGCCGTTCACACTGATGATGACAGTTTTCATCTTTGATGCCAGTCTGATGCTTGGGGGAGAATAAATTATGCTGCAGATGCCCTGCGGGAAACAATGATGGTGTATGCTCACAGAATATGATATTTATTTTTTTAATATCCAAACCAAACGGAGCAAATGAATGCGCCTTCCTGCCAGTCAAAAATGAACAAAGAAGAGTCAGTCAATTTTCTGTGCCATCATTAGAGTGCAGAAGCAGTAATAAAAGGACATTTTATTTAAAAATAACAGTGGCATTTTGTAATTAGAAACTTTACAGCTTTTACAAGCCTCCAAACAACACAAAAATGTGTTATTTGCATTGTGACTCATCAAGTTTTGAATCAGGATCAACAGAAGGGGTTTGGTGTGTGAAATTCTTGGCTAAGTTTAAAGCAAACACACAAGTTCATTGTTAATTTGACATAAAATGCGGTGTTTTACCACCCAAAAAACTTTAAATGTGTTTAAAAATGCCAGATATTAAGGTCACTTATCTCTTACTAAGTAAATGGTTTGATCAACACCATTCATTCATTCATTCATTTTTATTCCCGCTTATTCCCTTTCGGGGTCGCGGGGGTCTGCCGCTGCCTATCTCCGGCACACATTGGGCGAGAGGCGGGGGTACACCCTGAACAGTTCGCCAGTCCATCACAGGGCAACATTCACACACACATGCACACCTAAGGAGAATTTAGATTATTCAATTAACCTAAACGCATGTTTTTGGGGATTGTGGGAGAAACCGGAGTTTCCACTGCCCCACTGTGCCGACCTGATCAACACCAATGCCCAACAAATGTTGCTGCACCACCACGAGGTAAACTGTAGGTTTTTATGCTTATTCAAAAAAAGATGTGCATCAAGTTTTGAACCGTGATCAATGAAAGGGGTTTGCTATCTGAAATTATGTCAATTTCTTTGAAAAATGTAAAGTAAACACACAAGTATATTGTTATAGCATGTTTCACCACCATCACCACCACCCAAAAAAAAACAACAACTCTACATGTGTTTCAAAATGCACTAAGGAAAAAATCTTATCTCTTTTTAAGTAAATGGCTTGATCAACAGTCCTGCCCTCATGCACCCCCAATGCCCAACCAATGTTGCGGCACCACCATGATGCCTGGGGCAATAACACAGAGGCCAGGATTCATATGTAATCCCTGCTGTCCTCTAATTCACGGGTTTCATTTTAAATTTCGTGTATTTAAAGAGTAAATCTGATCAAATGTGAAATAATTCATTTAACAAGTTCATTGTGAGAATCCAACCGTAATCGATTCAGCGTAAGTGGCTGTTGACTTCTAATCAAATCAAGAATCCCAGTTTCAACTGAAATGCATCTTTAAATTTCATCTAAAATTGATAACGAACAATATATATGTCATTCAATATAATTCTGAGAAATGTTGCTTTTTTTATTTTTAGTTATGTGGTTAACTAACACTGAGTAATTCCATCCTTATTTCCTTATTATTTACACAGACTTTGTTCTTTCAAAACAAAATCTACATTTGAACACTTTTCTACACATTTTTAAAAGCGTAATAACACAGAAGGCACTTCTTAAATAAGTTAAGAGTTTCAATGTTATTAGCCTTGTTTTCAAACAATATGGATATATACACAACAATTGCACTTTTAGGCATAGACTCTTGAGTTAAAGCAACATACAGGACACTATAGACAGATACTGTGGGTACTATTCAGTGGATGCTGGTTCTGGCCCGAGTGGTTCTTCTGGTCTGGAGGTGTGAGAACTGAAGAATAGGTAACAGCAGCTGGAAAGCACTGTGGATATATGCCGTGCTGTTCGAACCCTGGGGAATGAGATGCACAGTGCAACAATGAAGGGTCACATTATCATAACCGCTGTCATTATAATCATCCTCATCAAACCCCCTTTAGGCAAATGAGGAGCATTGCAACATGAATACAAAAACGCTCATTTACCTCAAGCATCACACTGTCCATGAGAGGATTTACTTCTTCTGCTTTTCTCTGACTCTACAGCAAGATTAAAAAAGAAGAAGTCTGTCTGTTCAATCAATTTAAGTGGAAAATATGTAAATCAATTATGCCTGGAAAGTAAAGATTATAAGCTGCGGTTTTTAGTTCTTCTACATCCTTAAAGTAGATGCTCTTTTAATGAAGGGAAAGTAGATGTTCGGTTGCCCAGTAACAAGATGTCATTTGCTGCATTTTCATAGACCTTTTTTATACACATTTTAGAATATTGCATAAAAACATGGATGGAAATGCCAAGATGCATATAATTTTGAAAAGTAGCTTTAAAAAATTATCTGCATAACTGAGTAGGATAAACATTTTATCCCAATGGAATAGAAATGTGTTTTTCTGTCAGAACTGAGTGACGAGAAGCATCTTTGGACAGAAACACGGCTAATGATCACTTCAGATTCTCAAGTTATTTGTCATGTTTATTTTGCTGCTGTTCTCTCAGGTCATTTATGCGGGTTTTCTAACTATATTTAGCTTATTTTTTTGCTGTTTTCAATTGTTACTTGTTTTGTTTTTTACCTTTACTGTTTTCATCTGCCCCTCGTTAACTTTTTGCTTACCTTAATTTTCTCGGTTACACTACATAAAGAAATTCCATTGACTTGAATGGGATCGAATCCTGCAATGCAAAGAAAGCTCAGCTAGAAGGAACTTTGACCTGTGATCTCGAGTCACATAATGCAACTAGAGCCATCTGATTAGAGAGGTCAGATGCATGAGGTTTTTGTTCACTCAATATGAAACAAATTCAAGAAGAGCATCATTATACTAGAGAGATGTATAGTCAATTATTTAATTTTAAACTACGTTTTGTGAGCGTTTTCAGATTGGATTCTGCATTGCTCTGGAGTAGTGTCACTGGCTTCATTCTTGTGAGCATAGCATTTGTCTGTTCTTTGGATTATTTTCTCTCTGGTTCTCATCGTCAGTGCCTCTTTCAGGTGTTCCCTGGACGTATTGTTTCCTGTACTTCTGTTTGCTGATTTAAGCCTACTTTCTGTTGCATTGCTGTGGATAACAGCTTGCCGGTTTCTCCCCTTTGTCTGGAGACAGCTATTTGGGTTTATTTTATTGCAATGCCTACTTTTTTTCTTCCTAATTCCAGCGCTTTTGTTTTTTTTTTTGGCAAACCACCTTTGAAGTTGTTAAAGCACCTTGTAAAACCACAGGCGTGATTTTAATGTACATTTTAACAATGCAATAATTTGAAACAATACTTGTTAGTGACCCCTTTTACATCAAAGTGACGCGAAAAGGCATAAAAATTATCTTCTTCCTTCCTAGGTCAATTTTACCAGCCATGACACACCTGACCAATCACAATGCAGCTTGATGCTAGGCTACAGCAATTTGTAAACATTGTGGCAGAAGGATGAATGGCGGAATGATTCATCGTTTTTGTGGATGCGAACAGTGTACTGTATGACAAAAGGAGACAAGCACTACAAGGACAATGACATTTTTAAGCAGCCAACTACTGCCATAATAATTTGGCTAGAGTTATTGATATGTTAAAACAAAGCCTGAGCTGTTTATTACGCAATAAACTATGTTTTAATGCTTTTTGTCAACATGTTTGATTACTAACATTTTAAAACCACCAAAATAGAGCATTTGACACAGCATGGGTTCTATGAGTCACAAATATTTGTTTGATATGGACTTGGCAAAAAATCTTCTTGTTGCAGAACATTTCTCAAAACTATGTCACATATTCGACTAGTGTTCGATGCCTTTAACTTGCATATGAAATATTCATACCGTTCTCCTTGTGAATGAGTAAATATAACTTGCTAAAGATAATGATCAGTGATCATTGAAATGCATGAAATAAGTCAAGTCAAGAAAGTCAAGAAACCTTTATTTGTCCCACAATGGGGAAATTGCATTTTGCAACGATGTGTGAGCAGGAGCCGTTGCAAGCAGCAGCCGGTCTCCACCAGCGCCGGAAGTCAAAAAATAAATAAATAAATAAGACTTTAACGCTGAAATTTGTCATTATTCTTCACTGAAGGGCAGTGTTTTTAAATCATATCTGGAGGAATGTTAAGGATTTGAATTTTAAAATGGCAATAGTTTTAGACAACATTCATTATTTGTGGCTTTTCAGTATTTGCCTGTAAAAGTGTAGTTTGTTTTGTCGTCCCGAGTACAGGTTAGTCATACTCACCCCCACAGCTAGTAGTGTGTCTGAAAACCTTGTAGCCAGGCATCTGACCTCCTTACACAAGGCACTAGTTAACCTGAGACAAACAAGCAGTCACTAAACAGCTAGTGAAGCACTGTGTCTAATATCATGTTCGATGGAAACAGCTGACCTGACCAGTATACTGGCCTGCTGGCAGACTGGCTTCTCTGGCTCCTGGTCATGTAAAATCAGCTCGGCCACTTTGTGCAGCTGCTCTATACTGCGAGCGGTCACCTCTGCAAGACTGCCCACGGACGACAGATACACCTGCTGCAGTGATTCACTCATTGTAAAATTATAGTAACATTCATTTTCAAAATGTATTAAGATATAAAACATGAAGATATTACTCTGTTCAAACAGAATACATTTTTATAAATTAATAGAGATCATTTCCATTAATTAAGAAGTCAAGTTATTTTCAAGAAGCTACTCATCAGTAGTTGTAGCCAAACATTCATTCACATTTTTCGATTTGAATTATTTTCAAATATGTCGAAGTACACTTTGCTTTTACTTAAGTTTTGCACAAGGTGTGTAAAATAACATCTTAAATCAAGTAGGTCAAATAAATTCTTTAATTGTTCCACTTTAATGGTTCCACTTTAATGGTTACCATCTCTAAACTGATGTACTTCACTATTTATGTGTGTGTGTGTGGGGGGGGGGTGTTCATGTACAACTACATGTAAATACGTAATTATTGTGGATATGGGTGTTTTAATACCCACACTTTTTTTTAAAAAGGTGGTGTAAATAAATTCCAGTGTTAAATTAACAATACACAGTGTTAAAAAGTACACTTTGCCTGTGTAAATTACGGGTTTCACATTTACACCTGAAAGTGCAAAATAAAAGTGCACCAAAGTCATGACTCCACCCACAACAACTTCTGCCTCAAAGAGACGGTGACTGGTGATGGACACACCCCATGCCCTAAATGTTTTTTTTTAGCACTCTAAATTTAACAATTCAAATAGTGTAGATTTTACACCTGATAGATTGGGACCATATATGATCTGAGCGGTGTGAACACTTTAAGTGTTGGATTGACACAGATAAATTTACTGTGTAAAGGCAAAACATTTGGAGCATTACTATTTTTCTTGTAATCAAGATCACTAGAAAATATTGAGACCAAGACCCAGCTGAGACCAGAGACCACCAAAAACCAAAAACAGAACAGGGGGTGTACTCATTTATGCTGAGCACTATATATATATCATCAACAACAACTCTAACCTCAATAGCATTTGCATTAGTGTTCTTTCTCTTGCTGTCTTCATTCTCTCCCTCTCCTTCATTCTCTTTCTTATCTCCTTCTATATTTTCCTCTTTCTCTGGAGCAGGGCAAGAGGTTGGCTCCTCCATTAAATCTTCTGCTGCAATCTTGTCAACATCACAGCATTTCTCCACGTCTCGCACCCAGTCTTGAGCTTTGATACGAGCCTAGAGGGCACATGGTAGGATTGATGGTGCATCTTGTAAATACTGTGTGTTTGAGAGAGCAGGCACATATTTGTTATAAATGAAAAAGAGTGTTTTCCAAAGGGTTTGTACTTTGTTCAGTTTGTCTGGAGTCGCAGCAACATGAAGCTCAAAGAGAAGCTCGGTAAGAACACTGACAAACTCTTCTCCATCTGTGGCTGCAACAAAAGAAATCACAGAAATTCAATGCATTGATCCAAACAACTGTAGTGATTACTCAATAGTTGTTCAAATAAACGGGTGGATTTGTGTCATTTGTTGGACTTTCAGATACCTTTTCATAGATTATATGACCATGTATATAATATTCATCCACGTCTGTACCGCTCATGAATCCCAATTATAGGGTCACATGGTCCTAATGGTTGGCAGGCAAAGGCACATTTGCCATTTGTTTAAACAACAGAAATATGTGATTGATATGAATATTAAACACAAAATTAAGCAAGATTCATTGAAAATAGATTGGCATGCTTCGTGTCTTTGCTTTTGAAAACTCACAGAGAGGAGTGGAACACTGAATTTGTGAATAAAGATCACCGTTTTCTTCAGCTTCCTCCTCCTCATGGGTGATGAAGATCTCTTTGATTTCAACCAGCTCATTCTTCAAAATGTCGATATCTTCTCCTTCCACGGAGGATAAAAAATCCTGCACCTGAAATTAAATGAAAAAGGGCTGTAGTAGGTATGACTTGATGAAAAAATACAGCAGTTACCGTGTTGGGACTTGGGTAGAGCATGTATTTCCATTATATTTGCATCATGTCTGCGGATCTATGAAGCACGCAGCACATTTGCTTTGTGCGTACATGACGGAGTGTAGATAGTAGATACTCTATGACATTACAATTCCAATGGTTATCTACTGTGTATGGATATAATTAAAAGACATATATTATTATACAGTATTCGGCAATATCAATGTAATTAAAAAAAACAACCTCTGTTCTAACTATGAAATAAAGTTAACGTCACTTCTCTTCATATGGTTTCTTATGTCAAATTTAAAACTTTTTAAGACCATTAAGAATCAATTTTAAGCCCTATGAAACTTATGTTTATCTAACAATCTGCCATAAATTTAATATAAAATATTTAAAATATATATCACTGTAAGAAACATATTGCATATAAGCAATATGTTAATCAAAAAATGTTCATAATCTAAAAATGTAAACAATACCTGCAGCTTGAAAATTTCTAAACTAAATTAACAAAAGTCCCAGAGTCCTAGATAAGGTAACAGATTAAATTTGACATGTGGACATTTTTTTTTCTCTGAATAATGTACATTTGAAAAGAACTTCAGATTAGCAACCAAAAGATTTTAAAGGATCAGTAAATGCATAACTTCTGGTCATTTGTACATTTCTCAAAAGCAATATTGTGAAACATTACCAGTCTAAATATTTCCTTTAAAACTATCCTTTTATTTCAGACATAAAATATAAAAATTTAGCTGTTTTATAAAGAGGTATGTTTGGATAACTGTATGGCTAACAATAGCACATTTTTTTCTTATAAATCGGGCTATTTTTTTATGCATATTTGTTGCTTTTCCATCTTTGTGTAAACAACCAAATGTGCCAGCTTGCATGCTGGGAAATCTGTTTTAGGCACTGAAATCTGAAGTGTTTTGGAAAATTAAGGCAGAAGATTAAGATGAGTGAATTTATTTAAATGTAGGACTTTTTAAGGCCTAACATTTGGGTTTTCGAATTTTAGACTTTTTAAGACCCTGCGGAAACCCTGTATTTAACAGATTAAATGACACTTGCCTTCAGCTCCCACAGCCTCACCAGCTTGATTCCAAGTGTTTATAAAGATCTGCCAACAGATCTTTATAAAAGTATTCTGAGGATCATAAATTGCTGAATGCTGTTCAACTTCGACGATGAGGCGAGTGTTCTCACACCAACGTAATATGCATTTCAACTCAAAATAAATGTTTGGAGAGGAATGGAAAGTGGAACAGGGAATATTTAAGTGCTTTTCACTTAAAATTGCTTCACTCAAACATGAATATTTAAATTATTTTTGAGAATTTGATAACAGTTGGCTATCTATTTACTTCAAAGATGCAACGCATCAACACACTCTGTGTGCAACCTCTCTCCGGTTAACATACGTGCCCAGTCTTAAGCGGAAATGTGCTGTGGTGCCCCCTAAAAATGTGTCCAACACCCAACATTTCACTAAATCATTTTTTCAGTATTGAACTTAACTTAAAAATGCTACAGTAAAATATTCTTACATTTTGTATTATGAAATAATGATTTAAAGAGTTTTTGAATGCCCAAAATGTAATTTCACCAATTCAGCTTTTAGCAAACAAACAAATAACAAAAAAAAGCCAAGTTCCAAATTGAACACGGGAAAAATATAATATACAAACATGAAAATGCCTATAATAGTAGTTTATTATTAATAAATAACATTTTGTATTAATTTCAACATTTTGTTTTTTTGTGTATAAATGGAATAATGGTGCCCCCTCTGGCAGTTGGTGCCCTACACAGACTGTATACTCCAGAAAACATGATAAAATGCAGCTGGCATCAGTGTGAGGCGGGCGTAAGGGTTAATATCAACAGTGTGTGTTACTAACCTTCCCTTCGCTCTCATTGGAAAGGAGCTCCAAGGCTTCAAGATGAGACAAGCCTTGATAATCATCAAACAAAATCCCATAGTGTGCGGTTGGTTCTGTGCCCACATGACTGCTCAGTCTCTCCCTCTCCTTCTCTTTGGCTTCTTTTAACATCTACAGACATCAGTAAAACAAAGCGTTTGCTGGACAAATTTCTAAAAGTTTGAAACAAACCGGATTAAAAGTTATACGTACCTTAGAACCTACACGAATAGCATTAGAAGTTATTCATATTATAGAAACAAAAAGCATGTTTAAGCAACTATATAAACACAGAGTAAAAATATGGTGCAATTGCAGACATGAGTATATCAATTTCACTTTGCAGATTGACACAGAAATAGAGACAATGCAAGAGAGTTTCTTTTGAGGTTTTAGCTCATCACTTCCATACTAGAAGATTAAGTTGCAGAACTGTGCAAAAATCCTTGTATTTATTTTTTAGAATTAAAAAGATTCAATTCAAGCTCCTGGAGTGAACAGAGTAAAATATCAAATGAATTTTACCTGAGAGAGTGAAACGGTTCTCAGCATTAGTATCTTGGTTTTTTTAAAGCCTGGATCACTCTCTGCCAAAACATTCATTGTTTTCTTTCCGATGAACTCCAATGCATCAAGACCCCCGGTTAATACTGACTTTCCCTGAGAGAAAAAAAGTGGTAAATCATGATAAAACATAAAATAACGTGAAAAGAACCACTAGCATAAGAATAATTTGATCAATTTGAGGGTTGATAAGATCAGAATAGACTCACAGTGTTCTGAACAGCACTGCTGATGCTCGAGAGCACCCCTCTGTGTCCTTCTTCTGAACGAGCTTCTTGTGGCTCCTCTGTTTCAGCATGCTCCTGGGCCTCTTGTGCCTCCTCACATGATGAGATCTGACGGATATGTAACGCCATGCCTGCTTTCTCTTTTACAGAACTCAAGCCTTGACCTGGACACAATCAAAAGACAGAAATAGTTTCAAAACTAACAAACTGAACAGATACTCACTTAATTTTATGGATTTGTTGTTGTTTTGTTTTTCAATGCTGTTTAACCATCAGCGATGTGAAGTAATTTTACCATTTGTGAAAGTAAAAGGAAAACTATATATAGTGCTGTGCAAAAACTATTTTGTTTTGTTTGTTTGTTGATTTACCAAATGCAAAGTGAATCTAAATAAAATCAAAATTTGGTCTTATTACCTTGTGCTTTCAAACCAACATCAATTCCTATAGATACACTGGCATAAAATCTGGAATTTCGAAGAATAATCATCAATGTCACACTTTGGTTGCCTGCAGGGACAAGGGCTGCATTTTGGGAAATGAAGTTTGATATTTGGTAATGATTAATTGTGTACAGACTGATACTTATCCATTATGCTATGGGTTACTTGCATGACTATCTTGTTCTTCACAATAACGTTCACTAAGTTCCAGTTTCGCAATGGCTACCTTCTACACCGGCTGCCTCTAAAATCTCCCCACCGTTGTGCATCGTATCACAGCTACAGCACCATGCAGCAAGCTGTAAAATGGCTTTATATGCAGCCCTGTATACTCACAGTTCACTCCAAAATCATGCTGAATGTGTCGCTCATACTGCTGCTTTTTAAGCTCCTCCACTTTTTTTTTAGCACATGCCGGGTCTAATAACGATGGCTCAGCAATGCGACAGTGATCATGATCCATCCGTACGTGTACAGAGGAGGCCTCTCTCCTCTCCCACAAACTGGGCTGCGGTGCTTTAACTGTGTAGGTATTCCAGGCAAAAAGCACTGGTACAGCGTCAATTACTACACTTGCTATTTTTTTTATTAAAACCCATCCCAAATAGAAGGGTTGAAAATTAAAACAATTCTATTTCAATTTTTTTTAAGTCTGATGACTGAAAAAAAATTGTCCATTTAAATGAAACAGTCCACTTGGACTTCTTTTGACACAATCAAGTCAAATATTAAAAAGGAAGACAAAGAACCTTCTTGATCATTTTGAATTGAACAATTCTACACAGTAAAATCCTAAGAGTTAAATTAACTCTACTCTGAGTGTATTTGGTCCCACTCTATATAGAGTTAAACCGACTCTGAGAAAGAGTAATTTAATAATGTATTTTCTTCATGTTTTTCCAAATCCGCATGGAAAATGCAAACTAAATATTAACTATTCAGAGAGGGACCAAGTCCACTCCAGAAAGAGTAAAAATAGACAAAAATAGACTGTTTAGTTCACATAGACTCATTTTAATAACTCTCCTTCAGAGTTGGTTTAACTCTATATAGAGTGGGACCAAATACACTATGAGTAGAGTTAATTTAACTCTTAGGATTTTACTGTGTAGCTTTTGGTCTAACAAGATTCAATGATTTATGCTAAGCTTTGTTAAAACTGTTATCTCCAAAACCAAAGAATAGCTAATTAGTTTCCAAAACGTCAACCATAAAAGTGGAGCGTTCCTTTAAAGAAAAGTGAGAAAACACACAAATGTCTAAATTAGACAAAGATATGTTGATAATATTCTGTTTTACCGATATTTATATATACAAGACTTTGTAAAATGTAGATTTTATGTTGCATTGGCATGTATACTCTTGGTAACATTACAAATGAGGGCAGGTTTCCTATTTGTGTGTCAAAAGTAGGTTATTTCTGGAAACACCAACCCTAAAATGTCATGAGGTAACCTCAGTGTGGCGAGAGGTAGCTATGGGCACCTACCAACTGTGGATGTGGCTGTGGTCAAAAGTGACTTTCCCCAGGACCCCCAGCTACTCCAGCCTTTAGATTTAGCATCACCTGTGGACTGAAATGAATGGTGCACAGAAACCGCAAAATACACATTTAGTCATGTGGCAGAAATACTCCAATGATCGAATACAGCTCTAAACACCTCTGTTTCCTGGAAAGCTTCTTGAGTTACTTCAGAATCAAGGCTCACTGATTCCTCACATTCAGCCGCCTGACCCACAGTGTTTTCTTCTGGTTGATGATGTTGACTTCCTTCTCCAGCATGGTTTGACTCGAGCTCTTCAGCATTCACACTAGTTTTATCAGGATGTGCCATGTCTACTGAGAGCTCTGATAAAGGCGGGACCTGGTCTACATTGACTGCAGAGCTGGAGGCAGATTCATTTGATTTGGTAGGGAAGTCTTCGGCAGTTTCATCTCGCAACATTGTTGCCTAATAAAAGATAAAGATCATGAATAATAAATATCATAAGATATCTTTTAGCACAAAAACCATATCATACTTTGTTGTTAATATAATGGAACATTTTTTTTATTTGCATTGTGGTTTCTCAATCTGTGAACGTGAAGTTGGTTTAACACTGAATAAACCATGAAAAGATATCAAAACAGTATCTAAAGGCTTGAAGAAAACAAACAAATGAGTAAAACACCAGTAAAATCACTGCAGTTTTAAATTGAAGAAATATAATGGGTGATTATGTGAAAATTTACATTCTAAATTACTGATTTGAATGGGATTTAAATCACAGAGGATCTTGCTAATTATTACAAATCACCGAAGTGCCATGATAAATATAATAATTTGTCACTAAGTATTTTATGGGTGACTTTGTACTTTGCATAGGTATTTCTTTCTACTTTTGCTTTGCCATATTTTCTACATAAATGTCTACTTCTACTCCACTACATTTCTGCTAAACCTGTTTGGTATTTCTACAAAATGAAATAAAGAAAGTTAAACGACATGCACAAGCTCCTCTTGTGCTCTGTCAAGATTGAAATGTGCAAGATTTTGAGAAATCACAGTGCACATCTGTAGCCAAAGACAAAACATTTGAAGTTGTTTCTTTTGTGACATAAAATGGTGGAGAAATACAAATTAAACTTTTTGTGTAGTATGTACCATTTTTGTATTGACCACAAATAAAACATGTGTTGATCAAATAGACACAGAAGATTTTAATTAACACAAATGCAAATTTCTTCTGGCTTTGTAAAAACTACTTATGATTTACCGGTAAGTACTTTTTAAGTAAAGTAAAGTAAGTACTTAAGTAAATTTTAAAAAATATCATATACTTTTTATACTAAGTGCAAATAATATCAGGTACTTTAACACTTTTACTTGAGTAAAATTCCAAGCAGTTACTTTCATCCAGTAGCCTGCTTTTGTACTTTTAATTTATTTGTACTTTTTAAGCTAAATCTAGCCTATTACTTTAAACATATTGCGCCTATTAAATAAATTCCCAAACAAAAATAATTAAATATTATAACCAGTATTTTTATCCTACAAAGGGTGTGTCAAATCTGGTTAATAAAGAATTAAAAGTCACACACAGCTGGAGAATATTTGGCGCTATCTCCAAACGCGCTGAACTGTCAATGGCCTTTGTTTGTTGTGGGTTTGCTGCCACCTAGCAGGCCATTTTAACACTGTACAGCTTCCATTCAAACTTAGGTTTTTAAAGAAACCTCCACGAGCCTACACGAAAAGAGTATTATATGGAAATTATACACATAAACAAACCATAAACATCAGCTCCGGTAACATATAACGGTTACAGGTAACCAAACATTCACTGGTGTCGCAAGTATTTGATACGCCTCGTGTTTAAATCCATATTTTGATTTGTCTTTTACTGTAACATTGCTTTTTTTAATTATGTTTAAAATCTTTCACGAAATGCTGGAAATTAAAAAAAAATTAAGTAGGGCGCGAGTAGGGAACGTTGGGAAGAGTATAGCAACAACAACAGGCAGGTAACTGTGGAAAGAAAGCATACATAACTATGAAATCTAACACTTGCAGAGTTATAGTTAAAACAAGACGTGTCGATTCTTTTGAGATGAAGTAAATCCCCTGTTTCAACCCTGGTCTTACCAATTGTGCTGACACTCTCGCACCCGCAACTTTTCCGCTCGAGCCAAGCCACGTCTGCACTCTATGGCACGCCAAAACGGTCATAAACTGGCTGTTGCCAAACGCATTTGGCAAGCCAAAAGTGTCATTAATTGGCCATAAATTACCATAACGCACATAAAACTATATTTATTGTACTTCAGTACCTCATATTATGACACCCTCGGCTTAAACATTTTGTTTAATCTAACGTCACACGGCTCTTCCGGGTCTGGCTCTCCACACTCCCATTGACAGACATTGGTAGAAGGCCCGAAAACAAAAACGCTTTAAACCAAAACCCTTTAAATCAGCTTTAAATCAAGCAAAACATTATGTGTAAATTAAATAATGTGCCATAATAAAGTTTACGAAAAAATTTGTTTATAAAAGGGAAACTGACACCATTGTTTCACACCTGGGATTCTTCTCTAGCCTGCGCTACAGAACAGCACATTCCAATTTATATACTTAATATTTTTCTTGTAAAAAAATATTTTAGTGGGCAGGGGGGAAAATAATGATGCAGATAACGGTCTTGAGCTCCACAAAATAAAAATTGTATTACAAAAACATGTATGAACAACTGCAAATAGAACTTTACATGTGTCTCTGATGGTGGAATAACAATAAAACATTAAAAGCTATAAAAGTCAATTTTTAATAATATGGCCCTTATAGCAGATTTTAAATTAGTTTTATTGGAAAAAAAGAAGAATTGCCCTTAGGAGAATTTTTTAAGGAGGGGGAGACTCATTTTTAGGTAATTAACAAATGTAACTAGAAACTAATTTTGTTAAAAATTGTGATTTTTTTTATAATCCACGTCAAAAATTGTCCAATCTCACAATTTCATTATTTCTCATCGTTAGTCTCATAATTTCATCAAGATAGTAAACAAATTTGCAATTTGGCTAACTTTATAATAAAAATTTTGGCTAAAAAAAATTGGCTAAATTTTTCATTCACAAAAGCAAAGTATCAAAGTCTCCTCCCGGGGTTAGCATATTTTTTCAAATAAGTTACTTTTCTTATTAAATGAGTAGAAGGTTAAAATATGTATCCATTGTTAGCCAATTTGAAACTTTATGTTTTAATTTAAAATGCTATTGAAAATAGTCTATTTATGACCATTTTGGCATGCCATACTTTGCCGTTTCTGGTGAAGCGCAACGAAGTGTAAACAAGATTTCAAATATACTATTCCCAATTTTATATGCACGCTTAGATTCATTCCAATACACATATAGATAAAGTGAATCATATCGCTTATTATCAAAACGTTTGTAAATCTTTGTTGTCGCTCTCTTGACCTGTGGCTCGTTGGTCTAGGGGTATGATTCTCGCTTAGGGTGCGAGAGGTCCCGGGTTCAAATCCCGGACGAGCCCAGTTTTTTTTTTTATTGTTACTTTCATTGAATACTTTTTTTAATTCGTCCATATTTTTTGTCACCACATTTTTTATAAGAATATTTTTTAATACTTACTTGAGAATTAAAGTAAGAAATAACACTTTTGTTTTAGGACAATTCCAAATGCCAATCAATCCCTAAAAGCAAAATGAAATCAGAATTCAGTATTGTATTAAAAATAGTGTCACATCACAGGCTGAACAATATTTGTGTTGAAATTCATAGTTAGGCTCAATATATATGTGGCCTCTGCGTGTTGTCCATACACTGCCTAAAAATCTGGACAGTCAATGGTGTGACTAGGCTTCAGTTAGGTGCTAAACCCAAAGGTGCTGAGACTTTCAAGCCACTAATGCAGGACCCAGGACCTTCTGCATCAGCATATGGATTTGAAGTGCACCACTGGTGTATATGCCAAGTTGCCAACCCTAGTGTTCTCTTGGCAGTGAATTACAAAATGATAAGAACAAAGAATACAAAACTAGCACCATCCAGGCTGAAAGCAATTAGCATAACCATCATCCAAACAATACAAGTGAGGCCGTAATGCCTGGGTCAACTTGAAGAGCAGCCAAGGACAAATGGGCTTGTCTCAGTCATGTGGTTGTTTAACGTCTATACTCTTTCAGTGATGCAACTTAAATGTAAAATACAACATTAAACACTTCACTTCCTCTGGGTACTCCAGTTTCCCCCAGTCCCAAATGTTAGGTTAATTGAATAATCTAAATTGCCCTTAGGTGTGAATGTGTTGCCCTGCGATGGACTGGCGACCTGTCCAGGGTGTACCCAATGTGACAGAAAAGGATGGAAAACAAATGAATGAATGTAATCAAACCATTTTTTGAGCTGTGTTCATTGAACATTACACCCTGGTAGAAGAATCTAGAATCAAGCTATGGAAGTCAACAAAATTAGAACTAAAAACAATGACAAAACATTTATACAAAATACTCACCAAAAGTTTATTGAATGATAAACATTATATTTTATATAATACAAAAGTGTCTGACAGTAATAATTCACAGTTTGATACAATGACACAGCACAATATTCCCTCTTAAACTCTTTATATATATAGTACATATATATTTATATATATAGTACAAGATATATAATTCAAATCTGTATAAAAAGCTGAATATTTGTTTGGGATTAAAATAAATTGCTCATTCAGTCATTACATTCTATAAACTCCACCAATATATTCGTAAAATCATCTGATGCTTCGGCTTAAATTGACCAAACATTTTTGTTTTCTGTATATTATTAAAAAAGGGCTTTCTTCTCACAAATGACATCCCTCTTTTTTTCAATCCTCTTTCAAAATCACAATTCAGTTGAGAGAGTTCCAAAAACGGTCTTTAGCTGAAACCCAACTGCAGCCTAAAGCTATTCGTGGCCCTTATTGTAGTTGAACCTAGTTTAAAGTGCACTCTTTCCTCTACACATTGCCCTTTATCAAACATTTGTTCTTGTAAAACTCAACTGTTGACAAAAAAACAAGAGTGCACGCATCCCTGCGTACATGAAACAACATTTCGAACAATGTTTTACCCACAACCAAAATGAACTCATTCCAATTATATAATGCCCCTTTAAGAATGGTTCACGTTTGTCCACCTAAAACCCCCCAGTGAAGAAATTTCCCCTTTTCAGCCTCTAACAGACAATACACATAATAAAAAATTGTATTCTATGCACAGTCCTGATTTTAAATCCTTCCGATTTGAATGTTGGCAAGATTAAGAAAATCAAGCTTTGTAAAGGTTCTTAGAACTAACTTGTACGTGTTCAGATTTGATACCAACCTATAAGCATTTGACATATCAAAAGCTATGTTTAAAATGCTAAAGGGGTAAATCATTACCTTAATTGTAGAAGTAAATCATAAATCGTGCATGTGCATTATTGCAAGATCACAGTACATAGTACTTACGGTAATCTACTACAGTACTGATTAACGATTAAAATCAGTTAAACACACCAATTAAGCATTTGCTCCAGGGCTTAAAGACAATGATTGGAGCAAATAACTTTTGTTGTCACAATTGAACTCTTAAGAGTCAAAGCATAAGTCTGACTGAGCCAATCAAACCATCTCGGAATGAACAAAGGTGTTTATCAGCGTTGCTCTTGAATAAGTGCAGGATACACTGTACGCGTTCACTTTTCTTAATTCACATTGTGTGGGTTTGACGCCAGTTGGATTCTAAACCAAATGAATAAATGCAAAACTGTCCGGTTGTGTTCAGTGTACGTGTGTGACCCGATATCGACACACTGCTTGTTTTGTAATGCTTATAACTGGTGCAACTGACCTCTGGCCTGCAGAAGGCAAAACAGAAAAGGACTTAAACGTCCCTTTGGCTTTGAATTCTTTTTGCTTTTACAAAGGGATCATTTCACCAGCACTCCCAACATGTGTCCAATTTGAACCGACGCAACCATTGTGTAATCCACCAGTTCCAATCTCTCTTCCTGTGAGTTTCCTTAACAGGATGTGGGCAGGATACACGAAACAGATATCAACGTCACAAAAGATGAAGCTGCTTTGTGAAACGTTTCAATGAAGGTTTTCCTTCTCTGGTTAGGTGCGGTACTGAGCTCACACCAGAAGATGGCGTTTCTTGTGTAGAGCCAGGTGATCGGAGCGAGAGAAGGTGCGATCACAATCTGGGCAGTGGAAGGGCTTTACACCTGTGTGTTTCCGAAAGTGACGGGTCAGCTCATCGGAACGGGCAAACTTCCAAGTGCAGCCTTCCCACATGCACTTGTAGGGTTTCTCTCCTGGAGGAAACACAAAAGAAGAGAACTCATTAATATATGAAGAGTTTATTTAAATTTGAGTAAAAATGTGTTTTCTGTGGTTTGGGATTCCAAAAGTTTCATAAAAGCACCTCAAAGTCGTACAAACATAAACATTTCAATTCAAATGTATCTTTCCCCCTTTTCACGTTTTAATTTTAAGGCATCAATATAAATGTTTTTTTTTTTAAACGAACAACATCGATATTAAATCAAGTGGCTGGTTCCACAATAGATCGGTAAAACAGTGTCTACTAGTCTAACAGTGTAAACTAGTCGAGAGAAATGTTTTTACAGAGGGCACACACATGGTACCTAGAAGTCACGGAGTTAGCGGCCACTAGCCGGATTAGCGGTGAATGTGAGCTTGACCTGTGTAAATGCTGAAAATGGGGAAAAGCTGATGTGCGATTGACTGCTCAAACCCATTTTCAAAGCCTTCAGGGACACCATTCTCCAGAATGGCACAATTCAAAAGCAAATAAATTTCCATCAACTCTAGCAAACAGCAGAACAGCAGACCCACAGTGAAGAATAATGCAGAGAAAGGGTGTTTTTTTGTCCATTATAATGTAATAGCACTTATGGTTGGATGATGTCAAGGAATTTGGACGATGTTCAATGTGAAACCATCGTCCCAAACACCAACTTAGATTTGTTAACAGGCCCAAAGTTACAGAGAGCATTGCTGCCAAATAAATGGTGATGCAGAAACCATGGTTAGCAGGTATGGTTCAGGTGATTCAAAGGTTTTTAACGATTATTATTGCATTCAGAAAGTTACTAACGGTGCAGTGCTAGTATAGAGGGCTCAAATATTTATTATAAATGCTATAAAATTGATTGTGTTGTTAATTTGATATTCTAGTAAAAATGTGTGAAAACTTTAAAACAAAGCATTAAAAACAAGACCCAGAGTGAGTGACAGAAAAAGCTACAGAAAGCTAACTTATGTAGAACAAAATGTCCACAGATGTTTTTGCCACTTTAATGTGATAAAACTCACGCATTAAATGTAGCATCAGGCATTTTGTAAAGTTTTAAATGTAGTGTCGAAATCAGGAACATAAAATGTCAGGAGATAAAATTTCTGGCCAAGTCTGGTAAATCGTGTGAGATCACAAGCATGTAACTTGAGCGCGGGTGATAGCCAGGATTTTGGCTATGGATTTTATTTTAAATGTGATTCAACAACATCGAGCTCAAAAAGGATATTTTTGTGCATTTCAGGGTGTATTTACTTATGGAGCCTTCATTAGAGTTTGTGTTGGAACCGTCTGTTTAAACATACCTCTGCTTCAAATATTTACCATAAGAACCATTTCAATTACCCTTGGTGAAATCGAGTAATATTATTTCCAAAGTTTCTTTAATGAAATCACCAGTAAATCTCATCAGTTCACCATTCACACTCGCATTCATTCCTAGAGATAAAGGTCTGTAGATGTAAATGTACCAGTATGTGTTCTTCTGTGGGCTTTGAGGTGAGAGCTTTTGGTGTATACTTTATTGCAGCCATTATAGTCACAGCGATGAATCCTGCGTTTCTTCAGGAGATCTGGGGATTCCACCTTGGGATGTAGGATCTCCGATTGTGTGTTTCCCCTTTTGAACAGAAAAAAAACAAGGATTCACAATAAATATATTTAGTCATTTCACTCAAATTATATTTCTACTGTATTATTCTCTTTTAAGATCTTTTGTAAAAGAAAAATATCTTCTTTTAGATCCAAAAGTAGGTTGGGGTTAATGTAGGAATCCGTTTATTTCCCAATTTCACACACTACTATATTTAAAATGCAGTATACCCTTTAACCACTAGAGGTCAGAGACACAGCACACTTTGGCTGAAAAAAACCCTTTCAATGGTTCATTTCATGCAGTGAATATTCAATAGACTCAAAAGTTAATTTCTCCTTCATAGCAAGGGACTTACACACTCTATATCTTCCAGCAGAAACGTTTTAGTCTTCAGTTCCACTTTATCACTTATTCGTCTCCATTATGACATTTATTTCTCCTCTGAGCTGTTTGTTTTGCCACCACACCCACTATAAATGAATCACTACACCTTCCTCCTCCCTTCCTCTCTATATTGTTTCCCTCTCTCCACCCTTCCAAAAAATTCCTCAGTTTGTCTATTTATCCACTCTTGTTTTCCTGTGTTCACTACTAACATAATGCCCATCAAAGGATACCATCATTCATATTCAGAAATGCATGCACAGATTGCACACACAGACGCACATCCCTCAAGCATGCACTTCTACACTCTCATGTTCAGCTGTGTTTCCAGAACGTGAGGGTTTAAAATGTAAGGTAGGGGGATTTTATCACAACAACAGCTAGACACATCAGATAAAGGTAGTTATGCATGTTGCCACATGCACGTCATGTAAAACCTAACTGTAAATCAGAATCTAAATGTTGAAAAGGCTGTTACAGAACTTAATCTGACAAACTGACAGAGAAACAGTAATAACACAAACGGACACGTGCAAAAAAGAAAAAACAGACCAAATCAATGATGGAGAGAAGGACAAATGGATCAAATCATGGAGAGAGAGAAAGACACAGAGACTAAATCACTGACAGAGAGACGGTCTAACACAGGGGTTCTCAACCTTTTATTCTAAGTCAATGTTCTTGAAAAGTAAATGGTCTAAAAAAATATCTTTTTTTTGCAAAGGTTTCTGTTAACATTTTGCTGAACAATATCTTACACAAAGCGGTCAATTTTACCATTATATTTCTCACTGTATAATTTTTGTGCTTTCTATTCACTTCTTATTGAAACTCTTTGCACATCTCTGAACACTGGGCATCATGATCCAGTTTATACTTAACCACCAAGCTACAGTGGGTTAATAAACTGAAAACCTTTATTAATTCATTTTTATAGGAATAAAACAACATTACACTGCAGTTTTAAATAAAGAAAAGAAGCTACTGAATCTGCTGATTTAAGGTTTTATTTTCCACACAAAATGAATTAGCTTAAACTTCGTGATGAAACTTCAGCCAAAGAAAGTTTCCACTCTGAAAAAGGACAAGCTTTAAGCAGCACAACAGAAATTAGACCATTGTTACCGTTTGCCCACTGCATCTTTATCAATCAGCATCATTCATCTTTATGGAGAAGTCAAACGAATGAAACGAAGCTTACATCAAACACGACAATGACCGCCGAGCTGGTCACTACGCAAGGTCTTACGCGAGATAAAATAGACCGTGCATATTTACATTGACGTGTTATGTTAAGTGCTTTGTTAAACAATTTATTAGCAGAAATGTATTGCTAACATTTAACTTTAGTGTTTTTAATCATGTGAAATAATCCAAATCACTGACACTCAAGGACAAATAGACAAAATATCTGACAGAGAAAGACCAACAAACCTAATCACTGACAGAGAAGCAAACAAACTAAATAACTGACAGAGAAGAACAAACAAAGCAAATCACTGACACTCAAGGACAAATAGACAAAATATCTGACAGAGAAAGACCAACAAACCTAATCACTGACAGAGAAGCAAACAAACTAAATAACTGACAGAGAAGAACAAACAAACCAAATCACTGACACTCAAGGACAAATAGACAAAATATCTGACAGAGAAAGACAAACAAACCTAATCACTGACAGAGAACAAATAGACAAAACAACTGACAGAAGCAAACAAACTAAATAACTGACAGAGAAGAACAAACAAACCAAATCACTGACACTCAAGGACAAATAGACAAAATATCTGACAGAGAAAGACCAACAAACCTAATCACTGACAGAGAAGCAAACAAACTAAATAACTGACAGAGAAGCAAACAAACTAAATAACAGACAGAGAAGAACAAACAAACCAAATCACTGACACTCAAGAACAAATAGACAAAATATCTGACAGAGAAAGACCAACAAACCTAATCACTGACAGAGAAGCAAACAAACTAAATAACTGACAGAGAAGCAAACAAACTAAATAACAGACAGAGAAGAACAAACAAACCAAATCACTGACACTCAAGGACAAATAGACAAAATATCTGACAGAGAAAGACAAACAAACCTAATCACTGACAGAGAACAAATAGACAAAACAACTGACAGAGAAGAACAAACAAACCAAATCACTGACACTCAAGGACAAACAGACATAATATCTGACAGAGAAAGACAAACAAACCTAATCACTGACAGAGAACAAATAGACAAAACAACTGACAGAAGCAAACAAACTAAATAACTGACAGAGAAGAACAAACAAACCAAATCACTGACACTCAAGGACAAACAGACAAAATATCTGACAGAGAAAGACAAACAAACCTAATCACTGACAGAGAACAAATAGACAAAACAACTGACAGAAGCAAACAAACTAAATAACTGACAGAGAAGAACAAACAAACCAAATCACTGACACTCAAGGACAAACAGACAAAATATCTGACAGAGAAAGACCAACAAACCTAATCACTGACAGAGAAGCAAACAAACTAAATAACTGACAGAGAAGAACAAACAAAGCAAATCACTGACACTCAAGGACAAACAGACAAAATATCTGACAGAGAAAGACCAACAAACCTAATCACTGACAAGGAGATGGACAAACGGGCCAAAAAACCTACACAGAAGGACAAACAGACTGTACCACTGACAGAAGACACACAGACAGAATCACTGACAAAGGACAGATGTTAACAGAATGACCGAACAACAGATGGAAAGATAGACAGAAAAACTGATAATGACTAAATGAAAGAGATGAAGACAGAACGACTGACCACACATTTACTGTCTAACAGATACACAAAAAGAATCAAAGACCATCGTTTGGACAGATGCCAGTGTGAAAGAAGGAAATATTTTCTGACAGTCATGCACACCAAATTTTTGATCGAAAGACAAACCCATATTGTAAGTAGGAAGAATGACTGACAAACGGATGCACAGACAGCAGGTTTTGGTGTTGTGTGTAATTACAATCTTCCATGAGGAGTCAGACAGTTAGTATTTATGAACAGATGTACAGTTAGGAAAAACAGCTCTGGAAGTAAAAACATCCTACAGTTGCATAACGTTTCAAGCCGTGACCTGTTTCACATTTTTAAAATATGAGCTCAAAAGTAAGCAGCCTAGATGGCATACAGTATGTATTTGTGTGCATGTGTGTGCAACTCACTCTGTGTAAGCCGGCGAGAAAGTAATGACAGATTTCTCCGGGCTATGGGAATCCTGAATGTGGTCAATGTGTGGTTCACTTTTGATTGGCTTGTGGACCTCGTGGTTGTCAGCTGGACTGACTGAAGAGAGGAGAACAAAGACTAATTAATCAATCTGTCAAAAATACATGGGAATACATCCGTACAAAAATGACTGGCGAATAAGGAGATCCTGCATAAAATACAACATATAGCACGCTATAGCACCTAAGATTGTTAAGTATTAAGAACACTTTTAAATTCCTTGATACAGGATGCTCACTTCACTCCTTGGGGGAAACAGATTCTAACTCAAATCAAAGTAGGTACTACCTCAAGAAGTATGCACTTTTAAACAGAGCAAGTGTTTATTACTATATAAGTAAGATATAATAAGATATAATTGTGTCTCATCCAACTTACACTGCTTGTGACAGGCCGGATCCTTATGTGGAATGGAGGAGATCATGATGGAAGGGGAAAGATGAAGAGGGGGTGGGTACAGCAGGGGCTGCAACATGGGAATCACCGGGATTATACCAGGACTTGTAACAAAGGGAGTCAGAACCTGTGTCACCTGTACAAAACAACACATAAATATAAGATAATACACATGACTTGTCCTCATTATATCGTGAATGCAGGGCATTTCCATCACAGGTATAACTAGAAATAAAAAAAGCTATAAAGGCAAAAACTATGATTATAAGTCTCTAAACCAATTATTTATTTCTGAATTAAATCCTAAACACGATTTAAATGACATCTGTTTATACAGTGTGCTTACAGCGGGAATGGGAAGACCCAGTGGGGGGGTCATCTGTCTCGTATGTGCTGATCCTGAGCTAGGACGGGAAGGCTCATACGGGGATGCGGGACTAGCTCTGGGTGATGAGGATGACAGAGATGACGAAGGCGATGAAACTGAGGATCTTTTGCTGAGCGATAAATCCACAGGTTCATTCTGGGATTGATGGAGGTCCGATGGAGGATTTGTGTGTGCATGTGGAGGGCTCCCGTAGGGCACCTGATAGCTGGGATGGAAGTGAGAGGGGTAGAGATGGGCACTGCTGATCACGCTGGAAGGCAGAACCACTCTAAATGCCTCGGATGGTTTAATAAGGGTGGGATAAGATTGGTATAATGACTGCAAAAAAGAACAAAGGGAATGTTAAGTAAATATATATGTAATGGATGGGAAGTTCATCTGATACGAGCTGGAGGTATCAACAGAACTTTTGATGACCCTAACCTGGCTACAGTATCTCAACAAGGTTAGGCAAGTTTAAATAGCACATTTCACACATACAACAATTTAAAGTTCTTTACAGAACTTTTGACAATGAAAGTAGATCAGCTGGATTCAAAATTACATTTACATGTAAAATTTAGATATAAATATTAGCAAGAATGATAACAATGATAACAGTGCTAAACCCTTATGATCAAATGCTTGGTTTTTCCGCAATCTGCAATCATTAGTGGCATAATGATTTGTATAGGAAAATAGAGGGAAATGTTCAGAAAATGGCTATACATGTTGAAGATTTGCATATTAGTAATTTTTATAAAAGTACACAGTAAACAGCTCACTCTCCACTATAGAAAACACTAACTGAGTTGCTGCCAAATCCAGCTTTCCAGACCATATACACTCGTAGCCTAATCAGAAAGGAATGCATGTGCATCTGCATTCAGAGCAAGGGTAAAATTGAGAAAGAGAGCAAGTTGTAGAAGAGATTTGGAGATACAATGGTTCATGCTTGTGTTCTACTTGTTATTAAATTTAGAACTACGAAGAGGGCGCCAGGAGCATGAAGCTCATGTGGCCATGGGCCAGCAAGACCATTGTGTGTTAACTGGCAATGTTCAAGAGAGTTGTTATTGGAAACGGAAAGTGAAGCATTGTTTTCTTTAAAGTACTATACACCGGACGCAAAGTACAACCTAGGCCACGGTGAAGGACATAAATTAGAGTTCTTTAACAACATAGCAGTGTTTTTAGCCTTTTGACGAAAACGAAATGGTAGTTTCAGTCATATGTTAGTCATCTATTTTGGTAGTCTAAAAAAATAGCCATCAATATTAGTCGACTAAAACTATAGTCAGCAGCATCATTTAAGTGTAATTTGACTAAAGTAAAATGTATATGTTTTTTATAATTTCATAATACATATTAAACAATTATTATATCGTTCTATAAGTTATAAAGATAATCCTTCTTCGGCATTCAGGAGCTGAGGTAAATATGGCGTGTGTGAACAGAATGTAAAAGATTTGTGCTGCGAGTGCTTGAGCTGCTGGTGGCACAGACCAATGAACACATTGCGGAACTACCATCATGATATGACAGCTGTGCCAAGCTCGACTTTCCATATGACGCACATTTGTGTAGGAATACAATAGCGCGGTGAAAGAACATGGGTTTGCATGGGCGTGTTTCATGTAGAAGAGTCGCAAAAGCACCAGTGACTACAATGAATTTTGACTGGATTTAAATTAATGTCGAGCAATCACAATTTTGTCTGTTTATTTAAGCTTTAGTTTCGTCGTGCATTAGTAGTTTTTTGTTAGTTATCTTTTTGTTTTCATCTGTTAAAACTCTGTTGGTGAAAACTTCGTCAACGAATTTAACACTGCTGCTGATCCCAGATGCCCGAAAACAAAGAAATCATCTGACCTTTGGGTTTGCCAACAATGGTGACGCCATCAATTACATATAATGTTTTGTAAAGGGGTCAAATGAACCAAATCAACCTAAAAAATGTAATTTGTCATTGGACTAAGTGAACAGTACTCACCATATCTGGTTTTATGGGGTCACACATGAGCATGTTTGCCACCAAAGGAATTCTAGAAAACAGAAAATAAACAGTTTGAAGATCAGAGACTTGACATTAGACATCAGGAAGCAATTCTTCACTCCGGGCTCTCAAGGAGCAAGGAGACCTGGGAGAGGTGCTGAAACACTAATCACAGAGCAAAGCGTGAAGCGCCCAAGGCTTTGGATGAGAATGTCTGTATTTGAGGAGGGTTTGTAATACACCTTTTAACCTCTTGAATGAAACATTTTAGCTGTTCCACTGGACCCACTTTCTCAATCTCAGCAAACTGGAAGGAAACATGACTTTCGTTCAAACTTGGAAAATGAATCTGAATTTGTAACTTCAATGTCAAAGTGTTGATTTACTACAGCATTTGATGTGAGAAAGGTTACTTTATAAGGGTCCTGAATGTGTCTGCACCCTGAAATGTACATCTGGAGACAAGGGTTTGAGTCTGATCCTCCTGATTTGCATAATATTCCTTCATGAATAAAACAGGTCCATTGCTTCACCATAGCAGCACAGACCTTTAGACCTGAGGACATCACACAGACTTTTGAAGCCAAAGCTACATACTAAATGATGGTAGAATAGGAATTGGTTATGGTAAAAAGCTGGTGGGATCCTACAGCACATCTATTGATGTCAGGGTCTACAACATTTTCAAATGTTAACATTGACGACATTTAAAAATTATAAAAAAAAAATAAACAATAGCACTGAGCATTTCCTGAAATTACTGAATGTAAATAATCAAATTTGTCCCATGAAATGGTCCGTTTTGTTATTTTCACATACTTTCTTTCTGATGTGTTCTTTTTTCAACATTATAATCAAATGTTGTTGTTTTTTTTTTGTCAAATCAGATTTGAGCCTCAAAGTGTTTCCATGTTGGTTTAATTGAAAAAAAAAAGTGGTTCCCCTGAAATGCGTTTATACAAAAGTATTGCACATGTTTTGAGTCATAGTTAAAAAAATAGACATATGATTAAAAAAACTTAAAAAAATTATATATATATATATATATATATATATATATATATATATATATATATATATATATATATATATATATATATATATATATATATATGTTAGTTATGTGCAACGTAAGTTCCATGATTTTAACTATACTTATATTCAGATTTTTTGTAAAAAGAATTGCCTATCCCTACTTTGTATTGTATAAAATAGTAATGGGTCTGTGAAAGGGATCTGTATGCAAAGGCAAATTATTCTGCCCAAAATTGTACATTTAAGGACTCTGTGTACAACAGGTGCTCATCCGTGGCCTTTTCAACTGTTTTTAAAGTTAAGTGTCCCAGGAGGACATGCTTTCATTGGTATTCACTGGAGTGCACAACCTCTCTGAAGGCAGGAAGGGGATGTAGCAGACTTCATCTACGATCCATGAAACCTTTACTGGTTCAAAGTCTGAGTGAGAGGCAGGAAGAGAGAGGTGAATGCAAAGTCTTCTTTTGCAATCATTAACTAGAGGTGGTTCTGTCACCAAAACAGTCCCAACAAAGAGTCCATAAACTCCAAGCAAAGTGAACAGTCAGATGGGAACATATTGACACTATCACAACACACACCTGCACACGCGCACACACACATGCACACACAGGCTTCTAAAAACTTCCCATTGGCCCCGGGGTCAGGTGTGGGTTACCAGCTTATAGAGGGGAGCACAGACACAAATACAGACATTATCCTCCTGATATTACACGCACAGCAGCCAGAACATTAAACAAGTCTCAACATCTGATTGGGTGGAGTGTATTAAATGGTTAATCTTTTTTACAAATGTATAAAAGATTTTAGTTTTTTATTTAAAGGCAAAGCAATTGATCAGTTGGGTGATGTACAGTGTGGATTGGACAGATTGGATAAAAGTCTACATCAAATGGATTAATGTAAATGTATCGGCATGATTTTTACCATTTTTACATAATCTGTATCATTCAGCAAATGATTTATGTAACTCTGGCAGATTAATATGCACATACATGGCCTGAAAATAATTATGTATCCCGACCGCTTAAGTAATGGAAAGATTTTAAATGAAAGGGGCCATTTTTAAAGCATTGAGAATCAAAGTTGGACCCCTCTAGATGAGCACCTTTCGGGGACACAGGGGTCTGCTGGTTCCTACCTCCAGCGCACTTTGAAGGAAATTCAGGGGTACACCCAGGACAGGTCGACAGTCCATCACAGGACTTTCAGAACAATATTTAACATTTCTACACAATTTTTTTTGCCATTTCAAGCTTTCTTCTTGGATTTAGAGCTGTGAAAAGCTCAAGAATATAATGAAATAAAGTGAGGCAGTGGCACAAGTCTCCCCCAGGCTTGAACCTGTTACATTAATCATGAAGCTATTCACAGGTAAACACAGCAATGCGTACACACACACATGCACAGATGCACACACACAACCATCAATTAAGCTCAACAGCCTCATAAAAAAGGTTGGTACACTCTGTACTGCATGTGGTTACTGAATTGTCATCCGTGTGAGATCTAAAAGCTAACAAATAATCATTGTCTGCCAATGAAATTGAAAGGTTTATAGATGTCATTTATTGTTTATGCTATTCCTTCAATGATTGCTAGCTTTGTATAGAGGAGAATGAACATTGCAGGTCAAAAAAGCTGTTGAGATTTTGACGTCAATACGATTTTGCAAGTTTTTACATCAGTGTTTGACGTCAATGGATAACTGGTTGAAATCAGGGAACCACTGGGTGCAATGTTTTTGCACTTTTTAAAATTTGTTCTTACTTCAAGTAAATGTTAAGTACAGATTACTAAATCATTTAGAGTAATGAGAAACAAAATGTTTACTTAATTATATTGTAATACATACTTTTAAATAAAAAAGATTGGTGTGATAAATAACTGACTTCTGAAAGATTAAGAATTTAATCACATGCATAAAAGTACACAATCCATTAAATACAAATTTGATTAAGATTATTCATAAAGTTTTGGGCATACAAGGGCATATGTGTCAATCGCAAGGTCTGAAGACCACATCCACCATTATATATCATGTAAAATTGTCTATAGAACTATTATCGTTGTTAGTAATGACCAAGCGATATGAAGAACTGCTAACACACATACTAGATATTTTTTTACGGTATTATGATTCCACAACAAACCTGAAATTGTACAAAAAAATATTATTCCAAGTATTATATTTTGTCTTTTTTTTCAATGCAAAAATCTCAAAAGTTTGGAATGAGCATTTTTTTTAAACAAAAAATCAAATGAGACGAAATAAACATTCAAAGCCAAAACAATGTGAAAACAATTGATTTAAAAAGAACAAACATCTGTTCTAAAATCAGCTTGGATTGACCAAACTCGCGGCAAAGGGAAAATATTACGTAGATGGATGGAATCATTCAATTGTAACATCTCTTCACATATTTGCAATGGTAAAGTACTCAATATAGCAAATAACTAGAATCACAATAACTAATGAAGTTTAAAAGGTAACAAAGAGTTATTTGTTTTGTAAACATTAAAAGAAAGCAAATGAATCACATGACGACGTGGAAAGTTGTGACAGGAGCACCCTCTGTCTAGCAGTAAGCACTCTCCATTCCTCTCAAAGCAGCTAATTCTGATTATGATGTGCTATAGTGGTTTCATTTCACTGTTATTTGTTTTAAATCACATTACGGCAGTGACATAGGGTAGGAACTATTAGGGGTGTAACGGTACGCTAAAATCGTATTCGGTTCGGTACAGTGTCTTGGAGAGTTCGGTTCGGTTCATTCTGTTCGGTACAAAACAATAAGAACTTACATAATCTTTATTTTGAAAAGCTGCCAATACACAGTAGAATTCTTGCATAAAATAAATAAAAGTGACACATTTGGGTGATATTTTAAATAAATTGCACTCTTTATAAAGAAAAACACATTTTTTAAATAAAAAAATGAAATACTGCAACTAGTTAGGATAGATTAACCTATCCACATTTTCTGAAGAGAGCACAGATCTGGTTGCAGTGACTGCCTCCAGCAGTAGAAAATGTTAGATGTGTTGCCTGCCACATACCCGATCTCCGTGGAACAATGTCGGCATACAACTTTAAATTTATCCACTCGTCTATCCCCGTTATGTCTTTTAACAGAGAAGCCAAAGTGTTCCCAAACAGGAGACCATAGTGAGATGGGAGGGTCTTCAAGCTCTGGCTTCTCTTTCGCTTTTGGTATGATTCCATTTTCCTACACGCGCTCGTGCTCGTCACTCAATAGCGTCCGTGCGGAAACTCACCATGGAACATTGTTCCGCTGCGCTTAATATCGCGCTAATAATAAATTTAAATTATTATAAAAATACCGAATACCGAAACGGTACGCAAGTATCCCCAACCCAACAGGCCGTACCGAAAAGGTTCAATACATACCGTGAACCGTTACACCCCTAGGAACTATGTATATTATGGACTTATCATCACTACTGCTATACTTTTATTAGGCTTTTAAATATTTTACTCCAATCTTGAATACAGCAATTTTAAGCAATACCTCTGAATAAAATAGGTGAAGTTCAAATTTAAACTTGTCCATCTAGAAAATAGGTTAAGTTCATGCTTCCTTAAAAAAAGAATATCTAGAATATTTTAAATAAATCAGTTTCATAACCAAACCTCAAGCAATGTTTCCCAAACTCTCCTCAATAACAATGACAACTGCTGTAAGCCACCCGCAATCTCTTTATCTTCGACTTTATGTTTATACGGGGAAATCAAGCACTTAATTAGCGAATATTAACTAATGCATGATTAGGCGGTGTGCTCAGAAGCTCCATAAAGTTGCACTCATACGTTGAAGGTCACTAATATTGCACCCGTTGCATGTTTTCACAGACACATGGCAATAAAAGTGAGACGTTTATTCAGGTAAACTAGAGGTCGCATTTTTAAAACATGTGGTCTGGGTCATAGCTATATTTTTTACACGGATGTGGCTATGCTATGCATTTAAATCACATTAATATGATGGAACAAAGTAAAGTAAAGTATTTTCAATAAATAGTAAGTAAATAACATTTCGACATCCTACCTGAAATGTAATGGTAAACTCTACCGAAAATATTTTGAATGTTGTGGAAAGTGGTGTGAATGAGTCCTTAATGCTTTAAAACTCAAATCTCTCAACTGTAGTGTGTGTGAAGCCGTAAAAGTTAGATTGCAGACCGGTGAAGTAAATGACTCCATTAGGGCAAACACACAAAAGTACAACCACAGAATGGCAGTGTTACGCTCCAATAGCGACGCAGCTTCCTGGAGCAGAGATCTGGCCTGCTTATTGCTGACAAGGAAAAATGCAAAGACCAAAATTGCAGGCTGTAGAATCTAATAGCAAACCCCTACCCAAACAAAACAGAGCTGGTTCAACGAACACAAACCATGAACATCTCTCAGTATAGCCAGCGTTTCTTCCAAGTGCTAGACAAAAGCAACATGGAACTCTTTCTACTTTAGCTGTGTCAAGCAAAAGGCTACATTTAGGAGGACCATCAGCTTTTATGAAGTACATAGTTCCCCAAGGTTTCTCAAATTGGAAAGTAAGCCTTCTGGAAAGAGATTAAGGGGGAGTAGATCATTCAAACAATGGAATTATCTACACAAATGGTCCTCTTTTGTAGTGGGGTGTTTGTGAGTGTTCTGTGATAACATCAGGCTATTGATCCAAGAAAAGAGTGGAGTAAGTAGGTGGAGGGTTTGGGTGTGTGTGGTGTTTGTGTGTGAATGCGTGTTCACTCCCCTATAGGCAGCCTCCCCTCAAATGCTGAAAACAGGAAAAGAGGCTCCATGTCCCAGATGGAATGTCTGACGCAAACCTCAGCCTTGAAACAAAGCTCTCGATACAAAAGCCTCACTGACCCTGGAGTTGGAATATTACATGAATATGGGATATGTATGTGAAACTCTGTAAACAACTCACTGACGCATATTAATTGCACAGTTGAGGGCAGAGAAAGGATTTGGATATGGAGAGATGCTCTTGAAATGTAGAATTTTATCTACAGCTCTTTTTTTTACCTGACTCAACAATGACAGGTTTAAGTAGGCGGGAAGTTTGGATTCTTTGAAGCGCTCATACTCTACTACTCTTTTGCCCTGTTTTTTAAAGATATGGGCATGTGCTTTGACATTTATTCAGAAGCTTTTAGCCAAAGAAATGTACATTTCAAGAAATGAACACATTTGATCAGTTCTTGCTTTACCTGGGGGTTCTAACCAACAATCTCTGTTAGTGATTGAGCCTCAGAAAAAAGTGTCTCAAAGAATTTTAGATATCAATATTTTAAAAGCATACATAATGAAACACAATTCAACACCATGCATCATTTAGATAGGAAGTATAAGTGTTATGGCACTCGTGACATCATTTTGAATGCAAAGAATGCAAAGTAAACCTTAAAAAGTAAAAATTAATTACAACGAAAGGTCAACACATTTTCAAATGAACAAAAAGAAGTAAAATGTATAGTAAACTGAAATGAAAAATTTCATATTTCAAGATGGACAATTTAACTTTTAATCTGATTGCAAAAGGACTGTAAATTAAATAAAAGACCAACAATGGTGTATATAATCTGCTAAAGAATAAAACTACGTTAAATCTAAATTTCACAGTAATGGGGTGCAGCAGGAATTAAGGAAAAATATTAATTCAACATTAATCTATACACGTGACATGTCCGTATGATGCATGATCCAAATGTGTGCCATTTGTATTCTTATTACAGAAAGAACTTTTTGCAAATTTATTTGAAAACAATAGGTAAAACTGTATAGATAAAAAAAATGATCATAATGTATTTTTTAATTAATTCGTTTGGAATACGGCCAATTGCTTTAAACCCCAATTATAACATATATAAGACGTTACAATCTAAACATATTGAAAAGTATGTACCAGTATTATGTCACATAATTAAAACCTAACACTAAAAAAGAACACTTTTCGGTTTGGCATCAGGCGTTTGCAGGATATATATATATATTAAGGGTCGTATAACTTACATTTCAGTAAATACTCCTCAAGTTTGACGCAGACGACGGCGGCAGCAGCCTAAACCCGACAGAATGCAACACATCCAAATGTCACACTTGCGAAAAAGTTTCTGTGTAGTTACAAAACAACTTCTGTCCAAGTGTTTCAAGAGTCGTGTGAGAAATGAGTGTCTATCGATCACATGATTAGGGCGGGCTGCGGGCGTGTGCACGCGGGGGGTGAGGGTGGGGCGGGCAACCGGAGACAGGAGGAGAAGAGAAAGAGAGAGAGAGAGAGAGAGAGAGAGAGAGAGAGAGAGAGAGAGAGAGAGAGAGAGAGAGAGAGAGAGAGAGAGAGAGAGAGAGAGAGAGAGCGTGTTTGTGTGTCTGCCTGCCTCTCCCTCGCTCTCCGCCCTTTCCTTCCTCGTCCGTTTCTCTCTATCTCTCCCTCTTTCCCTTCCTGACAGGACACGCCTCGCGGACTTTCAGAGATCTAAAGAGGCAGGATAAAGGTCGACTGGTTCTGCAACAATGCGAGGAGACGAACGCCTTACATCATTTACAGATTCTGTTCTTTTACCTGTCAATGTTTTATCAGCGGCTGAATTCCGAAAGTATGCAAAAGCCTGTGTATATTTCTTAATAATGCAGTGGAGACTGAATCTTCACATTATGTTTTAGACAGAAATTTTGACCTGTTCTTGGGACCGGAAAAGTTTTTTTTAATCCTTCAAACCACTTGGCTTGGGCCTGTTCTCTGTGTTTTCAAGGGTGTGTTTTGAGAGTTTGCATTTCCTTTCAGTTCTGTTCTTTTGGGTAGGTCGGAAAGCACTAAAGAGAGCGGTCTGAGACCTGCTCAAGGAGGTACAGTTCCAAACAAACTCTAGAGTGGTTCGTTTGTGGTGTGAACATGATTGAACTATGATCCGAACTAAAACAAACGAAGACAACAAAATCTAAATCAGCATTTATCGCTGTCAAATTTGGAGTAGTTTGTAATTCGTGCATCATAGGCAATTAACACTAATTATATATTAAGGTCAAAATCAAGCAGCAATGTCTGTCTATTTTGAGCGCGTCCATCTATCTTTCGTTGTTTACTTCCACATCCATTCTAACCAATGTCACATGGTTGTATTTCTGCTAAAAACGCTGCTATGTGCCCCATGAGCTCAGTCAAGTGTGCCCTTAAGTTTGAGGATTTCAGAAACTAGTCAACAAAACTAAAAGTTTAGTTGGTTTTACAGCTTCAATCTCTTATTTGGTGAGAATAGTACATTGTATTTACTATGAGGATGGAGAGGGGGTGGAGGTGTTTAGTTATCAATGAGGGTGAGCAATCTGTCTGTTTATTTATGTACTAGATTATTGAGGTGATTCATTGGAATTCATCCGGTATCATTCAACTACTTATACATCATATCATGCTCCTCCTGAAACTTGTTGATGAACCATAATTAGTAAAATGTACATATTCAGATGACAGCTTGTCCATCTAGAAACATTACACTTTTTTAAATTGTTTGAAGTTGTCTACTGATATCATCTTGTATTTCCCAATTAAGAAAGTAGTCAACTAAGCTGAATAAACATACTGTATTATGCTAATTACACTTGATAAAAAGTACACTTTATGCTAATTACACTTGATAAAAAGTACACTTTACGCTAATTACACTTTATAAAAAGTACACTTTACACTAATTACACTTGATAAAAAGTACACTTTACGTTACTTTACCATGGGTTTTCTAAGTGATTTTGCACCCAGCCTCAAGTGGCCATTCAATGAATTGCACCTTTAGTCCCTTATATTCCCCATATTGGCATCTTGAGTGACATTTAAATATTGTGGTTTGGGAAAACTATGGAAATTAAGATTATTTAAGAGACAGGAAATCAGAAGTAAGATTTAAAAATATTTTGGTAGTTTTTTAAATAATTTAAGGGGCTAAAGCTCTACATTTCTGATTTAAAGTTTATTTATTCACATTAATGAGGATAAAATTCTAATTGTTTCAATGCTTTAAATAATTGGAATGACATAAGCTTTACCCAACAATTTAATTGATTTATTTTTCAATGTTTAAACAGTTCATCTGTAAATGAATTTATAAAATTTTGACCTCATGGGGTTGGAACGCCAGGGATTACTGTGATTTTACGCAGCTGCATAAGAGGAATATGTCACTTGTATTCTGAATGTCTTTAGTTTTATAAAGTGCCTACTGTTTCTCAATGTTTTAGAATCACGTCTATATATCGTAGTATATCCATGATACATAGTGTGAAAATGATGTATTATATAGTATTTAATGAACAAGCCTAAAGAGCAATTCAACTTTAAAAAAATGTATTTATTATTCACATCAACACACTATTATTTGGAGAGTCTGGTTGATTAAACTTAAATTCTGTGAAGAAACAAACAATACCAACAGAGCTCCTGAAGACGCACCTGTATCCACAGGCATCTACACGTGCCGCTCAAATCTGAAACCAAACACCAGCACTATTTTTACTGGTAATAACACATAAGCATCATGGAATGTTCCGCAGAAACGTACAAAAACCCTCGAGGCAGAAATGAGGTTCATCTTAAGAAAGAATAAAAAGAAAAAATAACAAGGGGATTTTCAAAACAAACAGGAAACACGATCAGTCATACTTAATTACTAATCACTATATATTGACGAGAAGCAGTTTTTAATAAAAAGTGCATGGTTGTACATATAAAAATTTGATTTTGTTTCAACATTGCATGGTGTTTATAGAGTTTGAACTAAATGAATGAAGACAATCTGTCATATGAGATTCTTCTTGGTTGAAAGATCAATTTTTACTTTTGTTTGTTGGGACCCACGTTAAAGTGCTCAACTTTACATCAGATCTTTACAAAAACCTTATAAATCGAGCAGATGTTTTTTGTTAGCAGTGGCATAAAAACAATGGCTGACAATTCTGATTCTCTTAAATAGATAAAATGTTATACAATTGAACAGACAACAATGTTTGTTTAAAGGTCTTGATAAAAGTACCGGTACTTTGATCTGGACTTTTTGAGTCAAATTATTTGCATGTTCGGTTTTTGCAACCCACCCAAGAGTGATTGAAAAATGAATTTGCAGCAACAAAAGATGTGTTAAAACTATTAATTGCACACTTATTACAGTGTCACCTAAGATGGTGAAGTGACAAAAGCAATGCCCTCGAGAAGAACAGTGATGTCTAAAGTTGTTTACAATCCTCACTCTGTAACTTCATCCTATTCTGAGCATTTCTAAATAAGCCAGGTGATGCATGGGAAACATTGAAGAAATGCATGGGAAACAAGACTCTGTCTATGGAGCAATAGAAAAAAAATGTATGTGGGATGAAAAAGCCCCTCCAACCCAGGTGGAAAGGGTGACGTGTTTAACTTTTTACAAACAATTTAAACTTTTACTTTTCAACAATGCTACAGTAATGTTGGGTTATGAAAATAATGTAGCTAAAGATTTTATTAAATATTTACTATTTGTTCTTTCTTTGTCACTTTGTGAGCATAGAAAGGAGACTAAACATTGTGTGAATAAAAATATTCTCTGTGATGATCAATGTCCTTGATCACCAGCTACACACCCTTGCTGGAGCTGCTTATAAACAAAGGCCTCAAACATAAAAATCAGCTTGCAATGACCAACAAACCAGTATCTATTCTTAGTTTTGCATCAAAATTCTACTTTTTATGCAGTTAGTTTTGTTGGAACAAAGAATTTATTGGGATCTGTAAAGTATAACCTAACTGACAACATGATTCAGCGGCTCAGAACTAAGCCTTGAAGAATGAATTGAAATATTTATTAGTTGTGGTTCCCACGAGCCAGTTTACATTAGTTGTGTCAGGATAAGGAATTGGGGAAGGGTGAGGGGGAAAGATTCACAGGACTTCTTTATACTTTAAGGCACTTGTGTCAAACTCAAGGCCCGCGGGCCACATGTGGCCCGCCATGTAATCTAATGTGGCCCGCGAGAGCTTAAAAGTTTTGAGTATCTAAAAAAATGAAAATGCGAAAAAAACTACATTTCCCACAATGCCTTATGCATATGCAGTAGTCGCAGCTTCCGCATCCATACTCACGAGTGAAACTGCAGAGCTGCCGTTTCTCACACATTGAACGTAAGACTCTGGCATTTGAGTGATCTCTCACGTCACACCTCCGATTTCTCACGCTAAAATAAATTTCAAGATGTGAAATGGGCGGAGTTAATAGTTTATCTGTGATCTGTTTCTTGAGCCTGATGATAAAAGATTTTGATCGAAATGCTTCGTCTTCAGTCTGTGAGGGGTTTTTTTTTCTTTTTTTTTGCTAAACAAATGACAAAAATTGGATTTTTTTTATTCACTTGGACAGTTTGATCCTTAATTAATGGAGTTATGTTGGTTTTTCATAAGCTGACAAAAATCAAAAGGATTTATATTAGAACAACAAGCATACAATTGTTTCTATGCAACTGAATTGTCACTTGAATAAGTTATAAATAATGAGTTATTTAACATTAAGGAGTAGTTACATTTATTTTACATTACTTCCAATTAAATTGATTTACATTTATAAGTTACATCTGGCCCTTTGAGGACAGCCATGATGCTAATTTGGCCCTCGGTGAAAATGAGTTTGACACCCTTGCTTTAAGGGTAACAGACAACAATGCGGAGGAGTAATTTAGGTCAGAATTCAATGAATTGAGGGCCAGATATTTTCTCCAAACTTCATGATGCCTCGGTGTTGACAGAAGGAAGAGACACTGGACTAAATCACTGGAGATCAGGTACTTCATTGATCGGATCATTTATGCTGACAGTTTATTAGACAAACCATTTATTTGGCTGTAAATTAAACATATGTTGTGAACTCAATCAACATGAAGCTGAACAGCACACACTGCACCCTGTGTCAGATGTTTGGCCTGGTTGACATAATGAGGAGAAGCTGATGTATATATGTACCCTGTGTGTGTGCTGTTAAGCTTCATGTTGATTGAGTTCACAAGTTATGTTTAATTTACAGCCAATTAATGGTTTGTCTAATAAACTGGCAGCATTGTCAAGTACCTTGTTTTCTCTCAATAGGGAACTGTAATTTTATTCCCATTCATTCACAGCCAGACCATAGACAATTCTTGTACGCTGGTCACCATTTTTTTTCTTTGATTATTAGACAATCGTCTATTGAGCGGACTCAAGAGTAAGCCTTTTACAAAAGTAATGTCGACACATTGAAACCAAGAGATGTTGATCACTGTTCTAGAGGTTTTTAGAGTTTCTGGAACACTTCTGGGCACAGAAGGTAACCAAGAGCTGACAAAGCCACCTTTCGGAGAACAAAAAAAACCTAATTTTAGACTGGAGACTAAATTTCTTGCATTACAGTAACATAACCAATGTAAAGAAATAACGGCAAATCAAAGCATCAGGAATCTATCAAACTTGAATTTAAAATTTGGAATTTAATTGGATAAAATTGTAGGTGATTGATATTAATAGAATTTCTTGCAATGTGCAATACATCAAGATGAATTGAAAAAGCCCGATATTTGTTCGCCAATAACTGTTAAATGTTTAGTATAATGTACGATGGTAACATTACTTTTATGTTATCATAATGTCATCCTACAGTTTTCAATCATCCCAGAATGCTTTTGGACCAGTTTATGTTCCATCTGTCCAGTTGTGTACAATTCCTTAAAAAAGGACTCAAAGGAATGCACTATGACATCTGGCGTCCCTCTGGGTTCTATACTAGGCCCTTTCTTTTTTTAAGATTTATATTTTACAATCCAACCCTAACCCTAATCCCATGACATAATGAGGAGAAGCTCATTATCAAACTGTCCAATGTTGACTGGACTTAAAACTGTCGGGACTCATGTAACGGTCTGTGACCGCAAACTGGATTTCATCATAGAAAGGCTGGCAGAATTGAAACTTAAGTTGGATAATCTGGAGACCAGGGAAAGACTCTAAAAATCTGAAAAAATGTACAGCTTTTGACTTAAATTAACTTCTGTACCATCTGGCTTCCCTTATCTCCTCTGGCCTTGGAGGCCACGAAGAGGAGTCTAAACATCCCCCTTGCAGAGCCCGATAAAGAGAGTGTCTCAGAACCTTCCCCCGCATCCACTTATCTCCGCCAGCTTTTTCCCCAACGCTGTAATCTGACGGGTCATTAGTACAGCGCCATCTGGCTGCAGGAAAATGACGGCTGCGGACTGCAGCGGCCACACCACTTCCCCGACCCCTACCTTATCCTGCGATGTTCTTTTCCTGTATTTGTCAATGTGCTTGATTGCAGATGGCTTTTTTTAACCTGTTCCACAGTGCTCTTTTTTTTTGAAGGACAATGCGGAAAGGCTCTTTTTTTAAGCTAATTTACCTAATGTATATCCGTTATCTCTGTTTCTCTCTAAATATGCTACCTCTCAACACTGGCCTGTTCCCACCCTGTCTATGTCTGTGGCCAGAGGGGTCCCATTTCGCTACATGTAACAGTGTATGTGACAAATAAAGGCTATCATCATCATCATCATCATCATCATATATTGCTTATTTGCAACCATCATTCTGCAGGTCAGTAGTACAATGTCTGAAGTTACATGAATTGGTTCTAAGAACTCTTTAGATGCAATATTTCTCGGTGTTATTAAGAGTCTAGGTATTATATTGGTTCAGAACATCTCTTTTGACATGTTAGTTCTGTTATGTGATCTGCTTACTTTAACATTAATCGTTTTATAGCCGTCTCATCTTCTAAAGGACATCCTCACACTGTAGTTTCCAGTAAACCTGGCTACTGCGATTCACTTTATAATGGGCTGCCTGATAAGATAGAGTTATAGATAGAGTTCAGCTTGCAGAATGCTGCAGTGCGGGTTATCTCACATACTCTGAAATGTGATCATATTACTTCAGTACTACAGCAACAACACCAGCTTCCAGTTAAGCAATGAATTGTTATCTTATCTCACTTCGTTCATCGTCTCATGCCTTCACCGTCTGATTATAGGCCCCTTGGCCTTCCAAATCCCTTATGGGTGAGGCACTTTCGCTTTGCTTTAACTGCTCTGGACTAGACTCATTCAGTCTGTATGGAATACCAGTTCATCAATTTCAAGACTTTGTATAGAATGTACGTAACTCAATAAATTCTCCTTATTATGTCTTTTAACCTCTGTTTAAATCTGCTCTTAGTTATGTATTTATAGTTATTTAATTTATTCAGAGGCCAGAAAGATGCTCCAGATTAAACATATTATTATATTCGTCTTTCCATTCAGACACAAAAAATTCTAAACGCATCTCCTAGACAGTTCAAGCTACAGCCACCAAACCCTGTCTAGACACCCAAACTGGTGTGACTTGGGTTGTTATATCTTTAAGGGTTGGAACCACTAAACAGATTCTGGGAAATTGCTGAGAATGTTGGTAAAAGTTCTATTGTCTTAGCATGGGGTGACAGACTTGTGTGTAAGTTTACAGTCTCTGCAAGAAAATACAGATCACTGTGCAAAAGTATTTTCTATCAAGTAGAATTTTTAAGGAGTGAAAGATTTACCCATGACTTACAATGGAAATTTAATATAAATGGCAAAAGGCAACAAAAATGTCTTCAAGATGTAACAGAGAAAAATGGAGTGTTTGTTAATCGTAGTAAAAATTAAATTTTTTGTGACATCACTGACAGCTCCCTAGCAACCGCACTGTTTACCTGAGCAACCGAATTTTCTCAGCTTTGGCAAATTAAACATTGGGGTTGGTTTATTTAACTTATAGTGACAAAGGCAACATTTTATTATGTCGCCAGCCCCTTCATAGCAACCTTACCGTTTACCATGACAACCAATTTGGCCTAACACTATCCCCACTAAAGAAAACTATATAAACATGGGGGTTTATATCACTCATATTGGCACAGGGAACTCAATATGTAGTCAATGACTCCTCGAAAGCATCCAAACATTCTACCTTGGCTGCCATTCCATTTTGCTCATAAAAAACACTTTTAAACTGCACTTTTAAACCAACATCGACGTTTTTGCAGAAATTTTTGGCATCTAGGTATTATTTTTCTGTATTGTACAAGAGTTCAGTCTGCTCCAATGCAATGCTTAATCCTGTTGAGGGTTAAAGCTACAGTCCTTCCATTCAACTTCGTGCACTTGCTCTTGGCTAAATTCTGCATGAAAACATTCTCTTTGTCACACACTCCAGTATAAATACAGGTAAAGTGTGCTAGAGAGGTTAAAAATGCAGTTAATGTATGACAAGCAGTTCTCTGGGAATGACTCATATTTATTACTCTCGCATAGTTCTCAAAGACAGCTCTTAATTCATCTCTTTTGCTGCATGTGCCAAAAACGTGACCAACCTCAGCCCTCTGGCATGATTCACCCTTTAGAAAGTTATCAAAGACAGTTTGGAAAAAGCCTGACCAACAGCCAGAATGCTTCCTGACGAATAAGAGCCTCCTGGGAAAAGCACCGTTCCTCTCAGGCTACTGAGAGTGAAGGTGAGCTCCTGGTTATCAAATCTCTGAAAAACAACTCGTCAATTGATGTAAATCACCAGTCTGTACATTTAAATTAATTTTAAAGGGCCAGATCACCAAAAAATGTTCAGTCAGTAAGCTGGTAGCTTGTCATAAGGAAAAAAATAATGATTGGAACTTGCAATGCTCATGAAATGCATCGAAGCATTAGAGTTCCATTTTTACCAATGGCTCTGTGGTGAAGAGCTATATGGCCCTTCAATCAAGGGGCCCTCAACCCTCCTTTCCATGAGAGCTACTGAGACACACTCAAGATGGCTGCCAGCACCAAAGACGTTCACAAACGCAAGCAATGTTTGTCATTTATTAGTGTTTTGATAAGAAAAATTAACACTTTCACAAACGCGGAAGGGAATAAAACGCATTAAGACGTAGCGTCAAACCCTAAGACCCAGCAGTATCAGCTGCTTCATGTCAATAAACCGTATTTAAAACTCTATATTTATACTCTTGAACATGAAAGGCGATTCTGTCATGTGATTAACGCAAACGTTAACATTGTTTTCCTACATGTCCTAGCAATGTTTAGAAAAATATTTTAATATTGTGTAAAATTACATGATATAAATTAAACATATCAGACACACAATAGCTGTTAAAACTGTAAAATCATGGGCTATGGTAAAATATTTAACAAAAAGTTAACCAGGAACAATAAATTCCTTCAGTACCATTTGTCTGACGTATATAGATTTGTAGGGGTGTCCCAATTGAGGGGGTTTATTTTCAGACAATCAATAGCTATAGGGTAGGGTTAAATGAGAAATGAAACTCAGCCTTTTGCAAGCGACTCCAGAGGACCAAATGTCATTTTACATTGTCACTGAAATAATGAGCTGCTGTTTCACACACACAAAACAGCATAAAACATTGAAGTCTGAAACTTTGAAAGAACTGTGAAGATAGTTATTTAAATACCTTACATTTTGAGTGGATTTGATGCAACAGATGACTAGAGGGAGGGGAAATAGTACAAATAAATTCTCATCCGTTCCAAAAAATGACTGGCAATAACAGGAAGCTGATGATGTTTTCTGGTAAACATTGAGAATATAATTTGTGTTCCAAACCTGGGTTCAACCGACTTGTAAGTAATACCATGGAATAGACGAGCGTTTCTCTTTTTTTTTATTCACTACAAGTTATTATAATTAGAATAAAAAAAGATATGCATTAAATTTACAAAAAGAAATAACTTGACAATTGCCTTGATGACTGATTGACAGCAAACAGACAGCAAGAAAGGGTGTGACTTCCACTGAAAAAATAGTATAGCTGCCATTTCCTGTTTAAAATTCCAAAAGTTTATTTCATTCCACCCAACCAAATTATACATGCAAATATTTTAATTCACATGTTCCTGTTACTTACAGTGAAAGTGACATTACGACCGGCAAACACACACCAACACAGGTGGCATATATTGAGGTTTCAGCACTCACACCACCTTCAACTCCCAACGGAGATGGAGTTCGAACTATCGGACCACCACTCAATCTCATAATCCACTGGCTCACAGCGGCCCAGAGGAAACTTCTCCTCTTATGTGGTAGGTTACAAAATGTAAGAGCAATGGAGAGATATACACAGGAAACTACAGCAATGGAAACACGCGCTCTGGAGTGGTGGATATTGCCAGAAGGGTACTTGTCAAACTGGATTGTACCAACTGTTAAGGGTGGTGAAAGGGGATTTTTGTAAATGTGTATCTTGTATTTGGCTCAACAAAACAGCTCAAATGTATGTGGTATTAAAATATTATTCATAACTCATAACAGACGACTCTGGAAGCAAGGTTTAAGAAGATTTAATTGAAAATGCTTTAGAAAAATGTTATTTTACTTAAACACTGAAGATTCCAACAGCTAAATACTATGCTGCATTGAGGAAAGAGAGAGACAAAGGGGTAGTGGGGGGCTTTTAGAGAGTCCAAAGTATCAAGTGACCAAATGTCTGTCAGCAGAGATTTTGTACATTCCTGGTTGTGATGTATGATAAAAAAAATTCAGTTCTGCTAAAAATATGTGCTTGTGTGTCTCTGTGACTCATGGAATGATATGCTTCCTGTGGGAAGACCCCATAAAGGCAGTCTCCCCTAACCTAAGGCTCTCTTTCTTCTGGACCATGTAACGCAATAGGACGGAGAGCTTCTCTGTCGCCTCTCGGGGCCCGAGGTGACTGAAATGCTTTTCTGATTATTCCAATGCATTAATAAACCTGATTCCTTTCTGTTCATACAATCCCGTCTCTTGAGTCTTAAATATGAACATGATAATGTATTAATTCAGTAACAAATGTAACGTATAATTTGTGATGTAACTTCCTGTTTTCACAAATGAATTAGAATTGTTCTTTTACATTTATTATCTGCTCTATGGAACAATTTATTAAAGTAAATGAAGAGTTTTCTCAAATTTGAAGGTATCACAACTACATAAATACTACGTACACATTTTAAATGAAGGGATGCCGGACAGGCGAGTACTTTCGTCTGCTGTGAGGAAACAATGTTGGTACTTCACAAAATGGCACAAGCTGTAAGTTAGCAAATAAAACCAAGCTTTCTTGAAGCATTGTAAAAAAAAATGAAGCCCCTTGATTGACCCCCTGTGTTCTAAATCTTCATTATGTGATGGACATGGTCAGTAGTGTGTTTTAGAAGACATTCAACACACCCTAACACTACCTCTAATATTTTTTATGCCCTTCAATGATTTAGTCTTCATTATTTCAGACCCTGAATCTGGCTGAGCTTTCCATTCAAGAGCTTTGGGACAACCACGCCCTCACGGTTTCCAATGGAACAGCATTGAAAAGAAGTACCTTTGTTTGTTCCATAGAAATGTCTTTAAAAACCTTTAAATACTAGCTTTGTGTCCATGTTGATTTCATGGTTTAAAACTTGGTTTGCCCCGTTTTGGGGTATGCAAAAAACCTAAGAAACTCAGGAGTTTACAGAAATAATCAGCTATAATTACAGTAGTTGGTATGTGAGCTGTAACTACACCCATGCTCCTAATTTGCATAGTACAGTGAAAATGAATGCTGTCCTGCAGGAGAAAATGAACGGCTTCTGTAAAAAACATTGGTTATTTGTTCAGTGAGCATTTGTCAGTCATTTATCTTATCTGCGGTACACGCTCAAAGGCTTATTGCACACTTCAATGAGTTACACAAACTGCTGCTTTTGCTGATCAACAATATAGTTGTGCTCATAAGCAACATTTTTCCTTTCTTTACCATTTTTCAGAAAAGCCATTTGTTGTCAAATAACCGTGTTTACTCTTTTTGAATCATAATGCCAATAAAAACTTGCCAACTGACCTAGATCTAAAGTTGGGTGGTTTTGGCCTGATGACATGCACAAAAACTGACATAAAAGAGGTTGAGTGGCAGGTTAAGGTAACCATCCTGCGACCTGTTTGCTTGTGATCAATGTCTGTGCTAAAAATGTTTCACAATAAACGGTTTCACCCAACCATTACCCATGAGAGGAAAACAATTGCAGAGCTATGTAAATGTATGAGAAAAACTGTAGGCGTTTACTGAAAAATATAATGCGTTGTATACACAAAGCAACAAGATTCTTGCAAAATATAAAAAAATAGATATTTTCTTTAAAATAATAAGAAATATTTTTAAGTTAAGCACGGAAGAAGCTGCTCATGCTGCTCATTTTTGCCTCTCCAGCAGTGTAGCAATTTCAATTGTTCACAAAATCAACACTGAATGTCGTAAATCACAACGGGCACCATCATAAAACACATTAAACTGTCACAATGGAATTTAGGAAACAAAGGTTTGCTGCCGTTTTGTTAAACGTGTTAATGCCGTGTGTGTCGCTGAAGAGGTGATGCTCATAATCGATAATCTTTTAAGGGTTTTGTGCCGTCACAATGCAAGATGCCATCCATGATGCAATGGGATATAGGTGAATGCAAACGGAACGCAAAAATAAAATAATAACAAAAAGCTGTAATATATTTGAAAGTAGAACAAATAATTGCACACATTACATACCATACACATTACGCTAACTCTTCTATTGTGTTAGCATCGACATTTTAAATGCATATAAGAGTCTGATAAATTAAGTTTATTAAGGCTTTTTAATTTTGCCAAAGTAAACTGCCTTCACCAAATTATAAAATGCTTTGGTTGAAACTATGACCTTTGTGTTTGTTAGGGTTAGTTTCGACCCGAATTAATTAGAGGCAAATAATTTTGTAATTAGGTTATAAACCTGTATTTTGGCCAAAATAAATCCTTATGAATAAAACTTTGCGGCCACTATTTTATAAATAAAAATAAATGCTTTACGGCCACTAGTTTGAAATGTGTTGCCAGATCAAAGAGTATTTATTATGAATTAGCAAGTTCTAAAAGCCACTCCCAGTTTCCAACTTAAATTCCTTTTCTTATGCTTTCAGCAATGACGATGTGATCTACGCGGAATGATTTAAAGAGCTTTTGATGAAGCGTTTCGAGCTTTATGTGTTCAAGGTGGTGAAATATTAGTAAAACAATGACATCAGCTCCCTCATTTGTCTCCTGGGTCATTGTATCATAAGAATGTTTTGGATGTGACCCGAGTGCTTTTCTGTGTTTTTTGATGTTAAAGACCAGGAAGCTTTGGCTTGGGTGTGTCTCGGTGTGTGTATGTTTTGGGACGATGTGCTGGGCTTCATTTCCTCTTTGCTCATGGAGTTTGGGCTGTGCAGATTGTTTCCTGACCATCCCATGATCATCTCTCACTGTGAACTCTGTGCACTTTTAAGCGTTTTTTTTTTTGTTTGTTTGTTTTTTATTCATATGATTCCTAATGAAAATTATCATCCGGTGATTAACACATAGTTGCTCCAATCCTGATTAGAATGTCTCTCTGGCTGGAGGTTCGGCGATAATCCTCCAGGAAATCTGGTTTTGCAAACTCATTGGCAGTTTTAGGCCATTCCAAGAGTCCCTTCAATTTAACTTCACTAAAGTTTTAAATATAACATTTAGATTATTTATTACAGCTGGAAATAAAGGTGACTGATTGGTGAATAAGTTGAGGAGGAGAAACTGAAAGAAACAATTGCCCACAGTAAGAAAAATCTTTTCTACAGAACTGCACAAGCATTAGGCGAGTGTGAATGCTTTAAATAAAGAATGAAAAACAAATGCTGTAAAGATAGAATGCCTTCATAAAAAAAGATAGTTTATAAAATTTACAAAAAGTCAAAATGAGTTTGTAAAGTAAAATCTATATCTACACCAAATGAACTGAAACAGAAACAGCTGTTTCTGTACAGCAAGTATGAGGCGTAAAACCGGGTGAGGAACAGCCTCAACTCTTATGCCACAGTTCCCCTTTGTAATTAGAAGCCATCCAGCAGAGCTCATGGAAACCAGTGGGATCCAGGTACACACATTGACATGCCGGTGAGTATGGTCAGTCTTTGTGGAAGAGTTGCACCCAAAAAGCTTCCCACATCTGGAGACAATGATAAGAGACTCTTATATGACAAAAAAAAGATATTTCAGGTTTTTTTTGAAGGGTTGGAGAATGGTACATTTCTGACTGAAACAGTGAAGCATGGTGAAGGCCTGATGAATGTTTGGTGCCAACTTGCTGCAAAAGAGTTTTGGTCTGGGTTAATGGAAATACTCACAGGTACTTATCCATTCTTTCTTGTATCTCATTCATGAAGGAAAATAAATGATTAACACTTCCATTTTTGAAAGCATTCGTTGCTCTTTGTGAAGCTTAATGCCACTTTAAGCACTGAACTCGTGATCCAGTGCAATGCCCAAAAGTAAAACTCAGACACTCGTATCTTAGGAATAAATTCTGACATGTTTGTGCCATCTGAACCCACACGTGAAATGACGGGTATCATCTGAGAACAATTTCAGACGTACGTATCCGAATAGGGCTAGAAAAGTAGTAAAAAAACTAGTCAGTAGCATTACCAAGAATGTTAAACATTTTTAACCCTTGTGTTGTGTTAGAAACCTGTTTACACCTGTGGTGTTAGCGGGTCCATTTGGACCCGTGATTTACAAATGCTTGAAAATGCTTAAAATCACCAGTTTTCTTCAAATTTTGTTTTTCAGCTAATTGGTGGCTTAGTATGTATTCATATAAATGTCACCAGTGTGTGAATTGTTTTTAGTTGGCTCCACAGACACAGTATTTTAAAATATACCACTCGTTTTTGATTGTAAAAACTGTTTAAATTCACTAAATATATATATTTTTTTATAGAATGAGTATAAATTAACTGTAAATCTGTTAAAAACTAATATTAAAGTAAACCTACCAAAATTTTCTTTTATTTTTTTATTATTATTTTTAATTATCAACAATAGTAACATCTTTGGTGTTTTGGGTCAAAACGGACCCGCATAGATAAATGGTAGGATAAAGACAACACATCAATTTTTTTGGTCATAAAACAAATTTCTATTTTACCATACCAATTAACCAAACAATTTAACCATAAAAAGAACATCGATAAACTTCTCTGACACTCCACTCTCAGGTTTTCCAGTATATTTGCATATTCCATGCATAGGCAGTTTTTGCATCACATGCTGCCCATTTTTTGGTACCATTTTCTCCAGGTTTGCTTGGCATGTACTGCCTGAAGGAACAGTGGCCTCTGAATGGAACTAGCCAATCATCCACTGTCCACCTCTGGCCCAGGATTGTACACAAAGGGTCAATTTTCCACCCATTTGTCCCAAACCTCCCTAATGGGAGCAAGCTCGTCAACTCTTGTTTCCCTGTTGTCAAAACGTAGCACTCTTGATAACACATGAAAGGCTTGAAACGACATTGTGGCACGAAAAATAGGACGTCCTGATTCACCATCCCATAAACTGGCCGTAGCTTCATTACAGGATCTGTATACCCCCGCAAGAAGCAACAGTCCCATGTAGACATCGAGCTTTGTTTTGTCCATCTCTGTCCAGCTATCACTAAATTCTCCCTTCCATGTTGGTCATCTCAAGTTGAATTTTCTCAATAGATTGTGGAAAGAACAGTCCAAACGCTGACTTGATGTCTTGGGCGTGTGACACAGCGTATCTAGTAGGCCCTGGAGTCATTCTGAGGATGTTCTCTGTCGGTGCCCTGGAATGAGTTTGAAGAGGGCTTGATAAACATGAATTGTCACCTTTTCTTGACTTGAAAACCTGTCTTTGATCATCTGTGACATTTGGGTCCTCTTCATATGTTTGGTCTTGTTCAGAGTCACACAGAACCTCATCCTCAGACACATCCTCCTCAGCTTCACTTTCCCGTCTATCCTCAGGATCACTATCATTGCCAAAGATATGACCCAGTGCCTCATGATCAGTATATCTTTTGCTCATGTTCACAGATGCTCCTACAGAATTCAACTGATAATATCCCATCCAAACCCTCTTTGTATGTGCCAGTGTTTATGAACAATGTAAAGTTTGAGTTCACCTGGGGGGTGGTGTGTGTGTGCACATGTCTGTGCCTATGCATGTGAAAGAGGCCTGTGTGTGCGTGTGTGTGTGTGTGTTTGTGTGTGTATGTTTTTGTGTATGATGATGTGGGCCATAACTGTGCAAATTGGACCATAATTGATCATTTGGAAAACCTGTAGCTTTTAAGTGATGCTTACAAAAGCCAGAATTCTCTACCGGGTCATTTTGGACCCATAACACCACAGATGTAACTTTTTTTTTTGAGCCGTTTAGAATTTACTAAAATTGTGAAAATTGCTTTTGCTGCATTTAAATATGTGTGTCTGAAGATTAGATGAAGCCTCATTCCAGGATAAAAAAGGAAAGTGTACTTTTTACAGAGTCAAACTTTAAAACGGGTCAATTTTGACCCGAACACAACAGAAGGTTTAAAGAGAGCACTCTGTGACAAACACATGTCAACAGTTATGCAAAACCTTGCAGTGAGACTAAAGTGAAATTAAAGATGGGTGAGAATATTAGAGTGAGAGCATTTGTGTGGGGGAGGAAGAGAAAGAAACAGAGAGAGAGAGAGAGAGAGAGGTGACTGAATGACCCTCGCATAGAAACATCTGTAAAATTAACAAAATTTGGAATCCTCAAAAGAAGTGTTTCAATCTGTTCGCCACAAAAACAGCTTTGATGCAGACGCATCAGTTGTTCTTAAGTAATTCTTGTTTCCGTTATCTTTTGCCTTTGATCAGAGTTAGACAGTTGATTGCTGTGTTTTTCATTCATCAAGTAGATTTCTAAGCTCTTGTGGCTCTGAACACACCGTTCTTGAGATGTGTGTGGTGGTCACTGATGAAAGCTGAGTGATTAGAAAATCTATAAAAACTACTGTACACAAAACTCACGGAAAATAGACAATATTCTTGGTCAATGAAATACCCAAACCTATTATATTCTTTAGTCACAAGATGAATTCTAATTACATTTAACAAATATACAACTTCATAAAAACAATAAGTTGTAAGTGCTGTGACGGACATGACCAGAGAAGCTTTGGGAGATAACAAGATCTCCTTAGTCTCTACCTCATGTTCTGCACCACTCATTGTTGTATCTGCAGTTCTTATTATTTCTTCTTTACTTACTTTATGTTCCGTGTAATTTATAGATGTTCTGTGTAACTTGTGTATGCACCAAGGGCCTGACGGTAACGCAATTTCAATTCTCTGTATGTATGCAGTGTACATGTGGCAGAATTGACAAGAAACACACTTGAACTTGAAGATTACGACTCCTTCCAAGCTTTGACAAAGTTTGGAATCAAACATGGAACCTCTGTATCACGTCAGAGAGTCTGTGCACACTGAACTACACATTCAGAAAAAAGCTCTCTAAAACTACGTAATACAAAACCTTATTTTTCCAACAGAAAAACGTACGACCGTTGCATTGCATTTTATCCGTTATAGTTTATGTTTATTTCTTCTTATTGGAAAAAATGGGAATCTTACTCAGTTGTTTGCCTAATTTTTTATGCACATGTTCAAAATGTATGTGCACTTTGGCATTTCAAACCATAAAAATAGTTGGATGGAACCGCAGCTACTTGGTCAGATGAACCTGCCCTTGTTGTCATAAAGGTGACACCATTCCCAGAGTGAAACATGTGGTGGGTGAATAATGCTATGGGGATGTTTTAATGCATTTGGTAGTGGCAATCTAGTCAGGGTTGAAGGGACATGATATTCAAAATTTTTTAAGAAAAGCTCAGACAATCTGCATGAACACTCGGGTTTGGGTCGAAATTTTGATTACAAACTGTGATAACGTCCCAAAGCATAGCTCATATCTGTAGAAAATGAGGAAATACTGTACCTCAAAGTGTGTCCAGCCCTATGGTGACTCGAGTCCCGAACCTGACGTCTTTCCTATCCTTCCCTGATCTCTCTCTCCTGCATATCTTCCAGTCTCTTTCCACTGTCCTATCAATTAAAAATCAACAAAGATGGCTGCCAATAAAATGGATATTTAAAAATGTGTTTTAAAAAAACTGAGTTTACTTGTCTAAACTGCACAAACGTAGTAACATAGTAAAGTCCAGCGAATGTGCTAGAAAACTGGAGGAGCTTCAGAGACCTACCCAGGAAGAACAGACTATTGTTGCTCAGGGGACATGCTTGAAACTTGTTGAGAACCACAGCAAACAACTAAAGGCTGTCGCCGTTAGTTTTCCTTGTTTATACATTTATTTATTGTTGCATTACACAAAAATCTTCTGAATGAAGCATTAATTTAAAAAAAGTAGGCTTCACTTGGTAAATTTCACAAATTTGTCTTAGACTTTGTAAGGCAGTCCCTGAAACAAACATTGTTTCAAACGATTCAACAGAAGAGAAAGATACTGAAAGGAAGCAATCTCCCATAAATAACTCACAATAACAAAGTAAAATGTATTTAATGCATAAAACATGAATAATACTCTTAATAAAACGATAAAAGTAAAGCACTTCATCATGAATGAGGCATCTTTCTTTTGAAAACAACAAAAACACTAAAAGCGTTCTCCAAAAAAAGAACAAGAGGTCAAAGGTTAAAGACACTTTGTCACGTAAAAGATTCATGATGATCTTTTTCGCACGCCAAAGTATATCCTCATGTCAAAACATTTCTCCCTCAATTACAGGTTTAAAACTGACAAGAGTTCTGAACAACACACATTTACAAGCACCAGACACACGTGCTCCGTTGCAGAGGACATCTTGAAGCGAATTCAATCAGGTCATTGGTTCATTGGGTAAAACGTTAACAGCAGTGTAGACAAGTAGCTAAAAACACCATCGGCAGAAATCTCTAAATCTTAAAACAATGCATAATGCAACTGTTCGCATATATATAAAGATTTGCATATGTGACATTAAAAGGAGACGAATAAGTATAAATCAGCAGCATTTGGTCTAATTTTCCAAATATTTCTTTAAATGAAAGGTGAGCTCACATGTAGTTTTCAAATGTTTGAAGATTGAGTGGATTTCCAGAGTACTGGAGGGTCTTTCTTAGAACACTCCACTGGAATTCGATGTTAGATTGCCATGTGCTTACATACTGTACAAGCTCACACATGAAGCTCCACACAAAG